>WYDI02005255.1:0-24767 GCA_009867235.2 Psittacus erithacus | reverse complement strand
CCTTAGTTACTGGACTGCTCTTATCTCAACCTGTGGGAGTTACATTCTTTCGATTCTCCTCCCCATCCCTCTGGGAGTGGGGAGGGGGCAGGGGGAAGGACAGGTTGTGGGGGAGGGGAACGAGCAGGCTACATGCTTTTCTAATTTACGACTAAGCTTAAACCACGACACAGTGTTATCTAAAATGCAGTGCTAAATGCTTAAAAAGTAGTGTTACCTGCAATCAAAAACGTCACTTCTCAGAAAACTTGAAATTGTTCCCACTTAGTTCTGAGCAGGCATTTTCTCACAGAAAATGAGTGTTTTGCTTGTGTTCCAGTTAATACATGTTAAACCTGAATATAGTTCACATGAAAAATGTCTGTTCCAAAACCGCTATTCGCATGTAACTACTTCAAAAACATCCTCCAAATGTCTCAAAACAAACAGGATAAACGAAGGGCACTCTTCCTCCCAGTGTTCGTGATCAGAACAAAATATTCTGTCCTTCAAAGAAGCTAAAAATAGGAATATAAACCTAACTATTCTTGGTTAATGGGTAATTCAATTAAAGTTTTGCAGCAATTTTAAGCATATTGTTCAAAAAAGCATTTTTCTCAGTAACTGGCAAGTATCCCAAATTTTCTTTAGGTTTCTAGATGCACAAGAATCAGTTCAAAACAGCATACCATTACTTGCTGGGAATTAGCTCAATTTGAACAAAAGCAGCATATGTTTCTCAAGAAGCAAAGTAAATTTTAGTGAATAAAAATGCAAATATGCATTTTAACAGCCTTGAATTTATTAATCTGATAGGCTTAATTTCCATTTTCCTGCATCAGCTTTATTTATAAAGTGTCATGCCCTATAAATATGCTGTTATTTTCTATAGTCAAGCACCCTCTTAACAAATCTTCTCATTAATATGTAAATTTAAAGTCAATCGGTCTTCTCCCTGACAGCGCCATGAATTCCTACTGCACTATATAATCGGCTTTGACTTGGCATCCACTATTTATCATCAAAGATGTCAGTTAGAAAAATTATGGAAAATGCACTGCAATTGATATGATTGCAATCTACTTTGTCAACACTTAATTGTTCCTCAAATCATACATTTACATATAAACAGCCTAAATACTGATCCATAATGATGCAAATAAACTAAATTAAAAATCTCTTCTACTGCACAAGATGCCCTATTGTATGATGAGTTCATTTAAGAAGCTATTGACAATGGCATGTATTTCAACTAGTCCCAGAAAAAAAAAAAATCTGCTAATTTAATTGCTGAGCAGGTAGTCTAAATTTTGCCCTGAGGTTCAAGAAAGTGGAAACAAAATGTTATTAATACTATATATTAATATTTTTTCCCTGCCCATAGCAGGGGGGTTGGAACTTGATGATCTTAAGGTCCTTTCCAACCCTAACTATTCTCTGATTCTGTACCACTGATGACCCATTTTAAGTTGACACAGGCAGTATTGTTACACAAACCTTTTACATTCCTAGAGCAGAAGCCACAGCAATAACTGCCATCCATTCGGTTTCAGTGAAAAAACAAACAAACAAACAAACAAGTACATTATAGCCTTAAAGAAACCTAATCCCATCAAGACTGCCAACCTTTCAGCCCAAGAGTGGGCATTCTCCACTTCTACTCTTCCTTTGTCCAGTCACTGACTAGAACTGGCTTAAACCAATTGTGAAACAGTAGCTTTAGGTAAAGCACATTATCAATTTTGATTCTTTATAAAGGTCAGAAAGAAGAATTCAACTTTTTTTCAATGAACAACATGTAACAAACACTGCCTCAGGATGTTAGGAAAGCATAGTAATTAAGTTTCTCTATCTAAACCCACTTTCCTTATTATACATTTTACAATCTGTATGCAATACATGACAGACTGTAGCCTGGAAGGAGAATTCTCATGCTCTGAAATAAAGTGGATGCCTTCTGTTAATGAAGCCTCAGAGAGGTAAGACTTACGCATTTAATACCTATTTTAACTAAAATCTGTATAAAAATGCATCTTGAAAGTCTAAGTATCCAACAAATAATTCAGAAATGCAAGCACACAATTGTAATTTAATTTTAAAAGTCACAAACTTACCTTCCATGGGCTCACAAACTGTGTACGTGCATATCGAGTTAACATGTGGATTATAACAACTTGACCCCACTCTTCCACATCAACCAACAAGTTACAGAGCTTTCTGTAGTTCTTGTGAATCAGATCTATTCTATCTGGACATACTTCCTCAAATGCCATTACAACGCTCCCAGCCACCAGCTAGAAAACAAAATATAAATAGGTCAGTGTTCCTTCTACAGCTCATTCACAAGTAAGAATCAGAATACTAGCAATTCTCAGCAATTTCAAATTGTTTCTATTCAGTGAAAGCAAACAACAACAACAAACCTGAGCCCAGATGAATAGTATCTTACTTAAAACAGAATCGGAGTAAGTTTATTAGAACAGAGAAAACATTTGCTGTTTCTATTACACACATAAATCTTAGTTCCCAGTCCTGAAGACACAGTGCAATGTAAGCATAAATTTTTTTCTTTCAGTTATAGTTTCCAAATAAATTATCAGAGAACTTGCAATTAATTCAGAAGTAATAGGAAATAACAAGAAGTATAATACAGCGATATGTCCAGCAAGGTCTATTGGGATTCTCTTATCAACACTGGCATGATCAAACCGAAGAGGAAGCAAGTGAAGTTTCCCAGCACTACTGGAATGCAAACTTCTCTCTCAATACAGCCAAATTAACAGTCATATGAAATTTTATCTTTACAGTTTCATGAACACACTTCAGAGGGAAAAAAAAATAAAAAAAAAAATACAGAAGGCATAAACCCAAGCAATAAAATGGAGATACATTAATACTTTTCCTCAAAGCACACAACCAGAATTTCTGCATGTTGTTCAGCACTTATGTACCAGTTCCAAAATAACAGAAATGGATCATTTATGCCCTCCCACATCCTCATGCAATTTTTTGCCTCTATGAGAAATAAATATATATACACAAAGATCCTCATACTATGACTTTTATAAAATCAGCTTTGTTTTCAAAAGAAAATTAAACAGATTCTCAACGTTGTAACAACTCAAGACTTACTAAGGCCTTCTGATACAGTATTTTCTTTTATAAATAAAGGAAACATATATTGAGGTTACTGCCAAAATTCTGGCAGCAGGTTACCTTGACTGTGGGAAAAATCTCAAAAGCTGACCGTACCTTGTGAGGACACGCCATTGTGTGACTGGAATTACTGTTCTTTCTCTTTTAATTGCTTTAATTAAGATTTGTTTTGTTGCAGAATACACGCTAAGTCAAATAACTGAAATGATGACACTTTATATGAAGCAGCTGATATGTATGCAGTTAGCATGCATGCAGTATAGCCTTCTGGCAGCAAATTAGTATCATATTCTATCTGAGCACTGGGGATCTGTGTTTCAACCTCTAAAATTTCCCCAATGACTTAAAGTAAGCAATTAAATAGGAGTGCAGTTTATTGAAATGGTACTTTCTGAGAAATATTAAATACAATGATATTCATATGTTACATTTTTCTCCCTGTATTTGGCTGACATTTGGTTTATTAGTATGCACCCAACATTACAATTGAAAGAAAACAGCTCAGAATATAGTCTTGCTATTATGCTAAACAAGTTTCAGGCTCTGTGGGGATTTTATGAATTACCAATAAGAATAAACGTGAAGTTGCATTTATTGTCTCCACATACTGGTACCTGCTGATCCCAGCAAGGATACAACTCATTCCAGGGAGCAAAATTTGATTATTTGATAGAGCTAAATAAAACACAGTTTGCATCTAAAATAATTTACCATTTTTTGTGTATCCCGAAAGCAACAGCTCTTTTTTTCATCCTGGAATAACTTTTTTCTTAGTAACATGCTGCAATAAACTATTCTGCAATTCAAAACTGCTGCAAGTTGATGCTTAGGTATTAGTTCAGCAGAAGACAGTGGTTAACTCCAGGCAAATCGCTATCAGTCCTGAGTAGGTATTCCATTAGGGCAGATAAGCTGAGGGTGAAAGAGAAGAGTGGCAAGAGTTCTATGTTGGAACTCTCTTGCAGCAAAACAATTTTATCAGATGTAAACCTCTGAACTACTGTTAAGGCCAACATGCAGAGGACAGTGTGACAGACCTGAAGTTTTGTAAGAAAGGGATGACACTTTCAAACCACAGAGACTTTTTTCAGATCACTGTCCCATAGACTTTATTGCTGACATTCTATTTTTTAACACTACAAGAGAGTACAGGGTCTTTTGATGGGTTTGACACACAAGGGGAAAAGGAGAGAGGGAAAAGGAAGAAGTGAGGGTAGAGAGACTGACACACAGATCAATACATGACTATAAGAACAGTCACAGCTTAATATTTAAAAGCACCCTTCAGTTGTGAAGGATGACATGAATTATGCTGTCCGACTGTAGTTCTGGAGAGGATACCCTTGCCTTTTACTGCTACTAGTACTGTGCACACATTTTTGCTGTATTTCTCTTTCATTTGGATATGATATACATTGAAAGCTGAGATAAAATAATACATATAACACTAGTTTAGATCTTTCAAAACCGAGCAGATATCCTGCGAACAGCACTGGCTTTTTAAAAGTTCAGTTACTATGAGTAAAAACAAATCTAATGCAAAAAACCAGTTATACTATAAAACAGGAATTCTGAATAATTACTTATTTCTGTACACTTGGGTCACCTATTCAAATTTAGAATGAAAATACTGTCACTTGTGAATGCTTAATAGACATTAATAAAAATTTGAACACAAAGCCTATAAAATGCAAGAGGTGCACTGGATGAACAAGCATTTAATTCCTGTGGCAAGTCCCTAGATTTACAAGCTAATGCAGGAAATGCATCACGAGACTAGTTAACATCACATCTCTCTTCTCCATTATTGCATTTTCAAAAATAAGGCTTTTCATTTGAAAGGGGAGTTAAAAAAAAAAAAAATGTGAGAATGCACTGGTAACTAGAGGATTTACCTGAGAAAATTTTCTAATGCTTTCTTAGTAAGAGATTATTTTCTAGTTGACACTGCTTCCCCTATAGTATGATCCTACTATACATCTAAACATCAGAGGAACACCTAATAATCTTTGTTTACTGAATGCTCAACATTCCATAAAAATAGTTAGAATTAAAACAAAATGATCCAATCAGAATATAAAACCAAAAGGTATCGGTTTCCAAAAAACAGTCAGTTAATTTCCATCTCGCTGTGTCAATAGTAGCTTTTTGTATAAGGAGAAAATATAAATCACTCCAACAAAACTAGCAATGAGCTCATCAAATTCAAATACTGCTTTCCATTTATGTATTTTTTATATTAAAGCAATAAACATGGTTCATTTGTCTTCCACTGGTTGCCACGTTTTTCTGTGCTGTTGCTATGAACTTCAGCCATTAGCTGCGCTCCGAGGTAAACTATATGAACCATCAACAAAAGTGACACCTAATCTATGGAGTTCATATTTTCTCCAGATTATCTATGCTAGTTGACAAGCTGGTAATGAAAAAAATCACACTAAGCAAATGGTTCCTCTAATAACAATAAATTTTCTATAAAATTATGAAGGGTACAAAACGTTTCCTTGCATCTATTTTGTCATGAATTCTAATTAACGCTGAAAAAACCTGAGAGTGCTGGGTCATCACAAGAAGTGCATCGAGGTTTGATTGATAATACAGTGCTAGTTGGCCTATGATGCCAAGATTCCTCTCTCTCAAATTAATGGCCACCCCACCTGCCCTAATCATACAGCCCAAATGATATTCCCCTTCTTATTTCAATTTTCTGGAGCAAGGAAACTGGAAAAGATCAGTCATTTATCTTCTAATAGCTGGATAATAGATCTATCACAATAAAACATCTGCACAAACTCGGTAATTTTTTTTCCACGAAAGTGAAGCTTTTACCAACATTACATCAACAAGTTAAGAAAATACTGTCTTATCCACATATCTGGGTTCCAAACTAAAATATTAAGTTATTAACAGAAGCCTGCTGTTATAAAGTAGAATCTTAGCTTTCTTTTCCCATTATCCCCAAATACACTGCTTTTGTTTTAAAGATCAAGATCTTCATTGCAAAGCTATCACCAATGATAAGGGGTCTCACCTGGCACTCTGCAAAAGAATCTCAGCACTCACACATTTGTGTAAAGACTTTTCACCCCAAAACCAGAATTAATATTAAGTTGCAACTGTTATATTTAGAAGTAAATTATCACACCAGAAGAGTATAATAAATTTATTTAAATATTAGAAGTAGTAATGTGATTAAGATACTCTCAAAGAAAAAAGGATTATTTAAGCAGAAGCTAAAGGAAAATTTAGCCTTTAGAAAAAAGCGTAAATCTTAATTAGCAAGAAAGAGATTCCATGCAGTAAGCTAATTTACTGCTGTCACTTCCCACAAAACTTGCCTCTATCCCTTCCAATATTACTTCATGACAGAGGTTTCTGGGGACACACCATCAGGAAATACATACTTGGGAACCAATGCGCATCTGCTAAGTCTGGCCAGCATATTCTGAAATCTCTCTCTAACAATCTTCTGTCCTAGAAGACTTAAAAAGCAGTGCTGCACTCTGTGTATTACCTGGTCCCAGAACAGGAGCTGTAATAACAACAGCTATAATACCCAGTTCTACCCAGATGGGGCTGAACAAAATTAATTTTATCATGGAGCCTATGCACTTATATTTTCTTACAAACATCACAAAGCATTCCTTCTAGCAGAGGTATATGCCCCCACCAAATAAAATCAGATCAAAGTTAGAGACTGAAAACTGCAATAAATTTGGACATTTTTAATATGCCTGGCATCTAAACAATTACATGACAGCTACAAGTCTATATTCTGCCCTTTCTTTTTAGATGGAATTTTAGATACACTTTGTTACACTACCTTAGTTTGGACTGATGAAGTTCTTTTCAATTTACGGGTTTGAAAACCAGGCATGATTCATTTTCAATACTAATATTTTTTATTATTATTTTAACTGCTGTAATGAAGCTACATTAATGAACCTGATTTTCATTGTTGTTTACATACAGTTGTAAAATCCATAAGCTACAAACACAATGCAGTTCTACAGTATTTCACCGCCTTTCAAAAGCAACTTATGCAACCAAACCTCCCTTCAACCCTATGCCCCAAAGCTGGATCATCAGGCTGGTTAAATTAATTGAAAAACAGCATAAGAGTGAAGCAATACAGAATCAACTAAAAAGAAAAACTGAACTAGTTTCCTCTAAAATACCCAATTATACCTTCACATGACTATGTAACTAGCTATTTGACTTTCAGAAAAAATCATTTTAGCATAAAATACATACATGCTTTTATCTTCTTTTCTACCTAAAATCATGTCAGCTGCTCAATTATCCAGAATTACTTGAAAAATAAAAGGAGCAGGCATTCACGCTCTAGTAACCTGCTTATCAAAGTCTGAGGTACTTTTCTCTGCAAAGCAGTAGTAAAAACATAGCTACAAGTTTCTTATGCCTTTATAATAAAAATACTTGCAAACACCTTCTCTGTTTAAAAATAAAATACACTGGCACAAAAATCACACTTTGTTGATACACTCTAATCCCCAGTCAGCTACCTTTGAGATATGTTAACAATGGTATGCACTTGATAATTTTGCATCTTAGATTAACTGAGAGCTTGGCTTTTAATTGAATCTTCATATTAAGTCACTTAAGGAGTAGAGTGATCTTTCATTTATCTTACCAGAAATGTTAATTAAGTGCTGGGTTAAGGTTAGATCTCATCTTATTTTAAGTTTTGCTTACCTCAGCTTACACTAAACTTTACTACTGATTGAGAGCTAAAAAATGAACATACTTTGTTCATTCTGATGAAACGGCTTCATTTTACTGCATTAAAATTATCATCCAGGCAATTTCTTGCTATTTCAAATGTAAAATTACTCTAATTTAAATACATTGTGCCTTTTCTTTGCAACAGAAACTGCATTAATAATGCACAATATCATGTCATCTCTGAAAAAAAGAAAGAAACCAAAACGTGGTTGACATAAATTTAAAGGCATCTGCATTTAGTAGTCATCCTATTTCACCTTAATGCAGAGATTATGCCAAAGTTTCAAAAACCCTGCTTGAGGTTAAGCAGTTAAGAGAAAACAAACAAATTACGAGTAAAAATTTACTTTTCATTACAGCTAAAACTCAAGCATCACTTGGACAACATTCAACTGTCCCATACATCATTAATATTCATAATTAGACTCTTCCTCCAAACACGTTTAAAACAAATGGAATAAAAAAACCCACAAACACAACCATCACCACCAAAATAACAAATAAAAAAAACCCCCACCATCCAAAAACAACCAACTGAAACACAAAATTACAAAAAAAAAAAAAAAAGTTAAATGGTAGATTTCCCCACACCCAGTTAATATATACAATGCATTATGGCTTGCCTAGGGATTATTAGCCATAATAATAATAACAACAACAACAATAACAATAATAACAACACAGAAATGCCAGAAGTAACCTGACACTTCAATCAAGGGAAAGAAAGTTGGA
Source organism: Psittacus erithacus (assembly GCA_009867235.2). Lineage (NCBI taxonomy): Eukaryota > Metazoa > Chordata > Aves > Psittaciformes > Psittacidae > Psittacus > Psittacus erithacus. Next base: position 16,154 of record WYDI02005255.1, on the reverse strand, counting down.
GAGTCACTGATGCTCAACAACTCCCAATGTCACTACGATTTCTCACACTCTGGTAAGGACAGTATATAAGGAAAACATCACCACTTCCCCAACAAACAGATCTGCTGACATAAGATTAAAACTATCAGCTGATGATAACAAATGCCAATGTAATGGAACAGCTTCTGTGCACTTAAATTGAAGGAATCCAGAGATTAGTGTCAAGTAAACACTTGTGGTCTGCATTTCACCCCAGAAATTCACGGCCATTTCACTATCAAAACAGCCAACAGAGGGTGCAAAACACAAGTGCTTGATGAGGGTATGACAAAATGCTGCTGTTTTACAGCTCAGACCCATTTCTAGAATTCCTGTGGCAACAAACCCAACTTAACTTTCCTTACAAAGACTGCAAAATATATTCTAAAAGCCATTCGTTTTACGTATGTAAAGGATCTTTTCCTTTCCTGCTAAGTGCATAAAATTGAGCTTCCCTTAGAAAATACAGAATGGTGGTTCAAATTAATATGACTTTTGCAAGAACAGCTTAAACAAGACTTAAAAAGTAGGCAGCTCAGGGCTATACAGCCTACATGCGCACACACCTGTACATAAGGGCCACCCCTGTAAGCACCTGCATTTGCTTCAATTTTAAAAGCTAGAAGTAGCTACAAGTGGCACTCTGTTCCCTGCACTATGAGCAAATTCCTATGTTCTCCATTTAAAGGCAAAGAATAAGTTTATTTGAATTACAGTTACCTGCTAATAAAACATTTATGCACTATGCACTCTCTGTTAGCAAATGTGGAGGTTTTCTTGGAACATTCAGCAGAACATGAGAAAGCATAACTATATAAGATAAAGCTTTTCCGTGCTAGACTGGCCATCAAAAAACTATAAAGGATTAAAGAGAGACCTATCCACTTTAGATCACCACAAGCTATGGTGTCTGGCATGAAAGAGCACATATTAATACTTAGTTTTTATTCAGAGTGTCTTGAAAAGAGATTTGTAGGTTTCCTTTTTGGAATAATAATTTTTCATACAACTTTGTGAAAAAGCAAAACTTCTGAAGATGAGATGTCTCAGCCCAGGCTGGAATCAGGCCTTGCTAGGGAACAGACCAAGAGGAATCAGGGAGAAGAAAAAGTTGCAGCAGTTAACCATATTATGTCCCCAAAGAGGTCCAGAATACCCAATTCTAGACCATCATTCTTAGCTTCCTGAATGTGCTGACAAAATAGCTTATCTTTGACTATTGCTTCAGCTGGTATCTTTATAAATATACTGTCCATTACTCACTGTCACAGAGGCACTAGAATTGTGGCACATACTAAGCAATAAATGTTAATCCCCTTATAAATAACTCCAAGCGCCAGTATCAGTGTGCAAGAGAAAAAGAAGATCTAAACCTACTCCACATTTTTTTTTCTCTAGCATTTTGTTAAAGTAAATGTGTAAATTACTAGTTCATAGACTCATAGTCTAGTTAGTTGTTGGATAACTTGCCATTTACCATAAGCAATAGGGACTAAGAAACAGAGTGAAAACATAGGATTTTATTTTCCTGTCATCAGCAATAAAAAGTAACAAAGATAGCTTCTTAGCCCTTTATGCCTCCACAGGTATAAAGAATCTAATCTCACACTCACAGATTGCATGCACACCAAGAGCATGAACCGCAAAAAGAAAACACACAAAGAACCACTGGGGGGCAACTCCACAGAAGCACAAAGGCCTCTGACAAATGAGTACAGGTCAAGCATAGATGCAGTCAGGAGAGCTAACTAACCGATTTACCATCTGCTGAGCCTTTAAGCTCCAGCACTGTCCTTCAGTAACCCTTCAGTGGAAGCTGCAAAATGTATTTTAGAGAACACCCATCATTCAGGTCCTGAATACCTGGACTGTGCTAGAACGAGACACATTCCTGTGTGTTACAAAAACACATTGGCAAATAAAGAGATGAAGCAACATGCTATCTGGTACGTAGTAACATGTTCATTTACCCAAAAATGATTACATTCACTAAATTAGTAATTTGAACAAACGAATGTTTTCATTTACAACTCTATTTTCTATCTCAAGTATCTTTGATTCCTTGCTCAATTGCCTTTCTGACTTAGACTGAGGAAACTTATTCATATGGTGCAGGAATAAAAATAAAGTGTATGAGTATCACGAGACTCCAAGAGTTCACGTGAAAACCCTGTACCTACATAGGGCAGGCAAAATATAACAGGAGTGTTAAATTTACCAAAATTGACCCAGGACATCAGTTTTACTTACCAGATTGGAAGTGGGGATATTTGCAAGAACAAACAAGCACACAGAAGTACCATTGTTTAACAGCTGTATACACCACAAGGCAGACTGACATCAACAGTCATACTGTGCACCATATAGAAGTAATTTATTCTTACAGTATCACAAATTGAAATGATCTAATTTTCCAATGAGAAAGTGGGAATGAAAATTTATACACAGACACCAATTCATATCATCACATAACTTTCATTTTCAAAATTGAGTTTAAAGAAGTATACGCAAAAAACCAAGAACAGATTAATACCCATGACACAAGTAAAATTATCAGTCTTATTAAAGGACACGGTCACTATTACAGTCATAGTATAATGCGTAAATACACAATCATACTTCTAACTAAAATCATACAAAACCACATCAGCATTAGGAAAGGGCAGCATGTACTGCTGAATGACAGCCTCAGGAGTAAACTCCTTAAAGTACATACATATGTAATAGCATACTGGTTCTTACCGTACTTCTATCCCTCAAGAGCTTTTCTATCACTTCAATTAACATTTCCTTTTGCTCTGGATCAAGACTAGAAGGAAAAATAAGAATTTTTTTTACTCATCTGGTGAGACATATCCAAAATTAAAAGAGGTTATGTTTGTTGACCTTCAGACACAAGCTGGGAACCAAGAGTACTGAAGAAACCAGTTCCAGAAAAATCAAGGTTTCCAAAGAACTGAATGTAAATGAACTTGACTGAAAATAAAGTTAATCATAGAATGCAGAATTGAACTGAAGGAGTATAAAATTAAATTACAGTTTGTTTTTATGTTGTACCACTTGTGTGTTCTCTAAGAATCTTAATACTTAAAACTCATTAAAATGTTACAATTTACATGTTTGAGACAAGAAAGGAAGCATTACTGGAGTGAAAATGAAAGAACAGGCTAAAGAGCTCAGGGTGATCTGCTCCAATTATGGCATCTACTAATACCAATATGGAATATTAATACTAGTGATGGAGCTTTTTTAAAAGTCATTTTCAAAATCTCACTGCAAGCAGGTGCAAGTATGTGGTAGTTTTCTATTGGCAGACAGAAGATACCAATAGCTTTGAAACACTTCCTAAGTGAAATAAGCAAGCAGTCTGGCATTTTCAATGATAAAATTACTCCAAAGTACCTGGCAATCTTGACTGCACTGGGCACAAATGCTGCTGTTCACACTATGCCTGAAAACTTTTCAGTTTGATATGAAAGCTTCCTGCTGTTAAGATTGAACCATGAATGAGCAACCTCTTCCAGGTCAGACATCAGTCCAAACACCATGACACTAAATGCAATGAAGACTGGAGTATTGAACTTGCATCCAGAAGTCTGAATGGACCACTAACTGAACTACAGGATTATCAAACCGATAAAGAAGTCATGGAAACCAAAAAATAAGTGGAGTATACAGGCACTACTAGACTGTTACTTTTTACTCAAATCCTTGCAGAAGATGGAGTAGTTAAGATGTAGGAGACTATATGAACTGTTGAATGATCTTTACACCAAAAATCCATCCCCTCCAGAATTCTGATTTTGACTAACCTCAAAGTCTTCAGAAATTACTTGCTCATGACAAGCAGGCCAAAAGCAGGCCTTGCCACCAGTATACAATCTGTATCACTGAACTGTGGAGCTACCAGCCATAAGCCTTATTGAAACATCTGCTAAAACTATTAAAGACTCTTGTTTGCCAGGAAGCCTACTGGACCTGCCTGTGGACAGGTTTTAATTTGACAGCCTCTTCACTAGTTCCCAGTACTGCTGCTTCCTCATGTGATGCAAAAAGCTATACCCTCTCTCTCTCTCTCAGTCCTGTAGTAAACCAATGCTATCAGATATGGCATTTGTACAAATAAATTTGGAGAATATGACAATAAAAGTTCACAAGCTTTCTATAGGTAGTTCCAAAATCCTACCACCAAGGACACAATTGTTGGTTACAACTTCACTCATAAGTAACTATGACGCTTATTGTACTCCAGGTAAGACAGAATTTGCAGCTACAACAGTATGAAAACTAAGCTGAGAGAGGGTAGATTTAGACTAGATAGTAAAAAGAAATTCTTCACTATGAGGGAGTTGAGACAGTGGAACAGGTTCTCCAGAGAAGCTGTGGATGCCCCATCCTGGGAAGTGTTCAAGACCAGGCTGGATGGCACTTTGAGCATCCTAGTATAGTGGAAGGTGTCCCTGCCCACGGCAGGGTGGTTGGAACTTGATGATCTTAAGGTCCTTTCCAACCCTAACCATTCTATGATTCTATGAATTGTCACCTGTGCTGCAAACTACAGCAAATGCCATCAGGATGAAAAATACAGACACTAAACACAGAAATCTTCAATTCCGAGTATACCTATCAAAATAGTTGCTACACAGATGACAATAATTGTCATATTAAAACCAAAAGATGGTGCATCAGTTTCTTTTTTAATCTTTTCACAGCTATCCTGTTATTCTAGCATGATACTTGCCTGGATTCCAACCAAATTGAGCAACAGAATGTCTATAGACACTTTATAAGACCTGATACAGCTAAGACATGCCAACCGCACCTAATGTCTTAATAAACATAGCTCACAACTATCTTAAATTGCTTTCCAGTATTTGTCAGAACCACTTACCTGTACAGCTTTTGGATTGCATGGGCTGCATTCTTCCTCACATAAGGAGATAAATCAGAAGAGGCTTCCTTAATAGCAAGCATCATAATAGGAACAATAATTGGGACACGGATACTGGATAAAACTCTCAAAGCACTTGCACGGATTAACTGATTAGGATCCTAAAGAATGGAAGAGGAGGAGGCAAATAAGATAGTGCAGAAATGCATCATTAAATTCTCTGCAGTGTTTATACTAATTAGTGACTGCACACGAAAGCACGTAAATCTATCTGACTACCAGTCAGGCTTACAAGCGAAATATAATACTAGTAAAATGTGACAAATTTCACACAAGAAACTTCCACCAACCAAAAAAAGTAAAAGAAACGAAGAAAGAAAACACTGAAACACTATGCAAATTTGGAAACCTGGCAAAGGAAAACATTAACATTCACTTTCCCAAGCCCAATATGGGAATAATGGATAAAAAAGTACTAATATTTTATTTAATGATCTGATACATTTTCTGTAATCCAAGTTCAATTCAGATTCTTTGGAAAACACAACTAGCTCTGTTTTATTGCTTAAATATAAGAATTGTCCAAAGAAAATGTGATCTGTTGCAACACTCCCGGTTCAAGTTCTTGACAAGAAGTCCATTTTATGTTTTATTACACAAAATAAATTGAAGCCAGTGAGAAAAATTAATTTCAAGCTAAATGTTTTCAGGCTTCTACTTCTTACTCTTCCTTCTTTCGTCCCAGTACTTGCTCCCTTTATAAAATGCTAGGGTTAGCTTGGAAATCCAATAACAGCACAGAAATCTGTATTTGGATGAACTGTAATGTAAATCTTGTCTGCTAACCATGCGCTTGGGGCACAGAGAAAAATGTTGCTTAATCAAGTACCAAATCCTCTAAAATCTAGCAAACCAAAATTGCAGAAGCATAAATTCAGTTTACTGTTTGCCAAAAGCGTACTTCCCAGAGAACATTTCTTACATTCGCATAATTAGTATTAGTTCATCTAAGCTCCCAAAATTCCTAAATATTAGCAGCTTCTGAGTAGTATCTGTATGGTAAAAGCACTTTATTTGACAGTTCTGGAAAAATAACTTGTTTCTACCAGAGTTTGCGAAGCTCATCTCCTATCATACAAATTCAAAATAACCTAAAAATTTCTAAATAGGGAAAAAAATTGCCATACATAGAGCTGCACTACAATCTTCACTACAAACCCAGAAACAAGATGTTACAAAAAAAAAAAATAAATGGAGAGAACGAATTATATCTGGCTATCTTGCACAGCCAGCACAGTAATCTCCTTAGTCACCAAAAATCTCAGCTAGCTTGGAGTCTGCCTCCTTGCCACCCCACCATTTCTTTTTGAGTTACTCAGCCGCAACATTTGACCTACCCCCTATCCATTTTTCCCACTATCTACAGCTCTTTAAAAAGTTAAGCTATGAGAAGTATTCACTGTATACGTATCTCATGAAAAACATACGATACAAAGTCACTTGAATTTTAGTTTTTCATGGCAGTCACAGAAAGTAAAGGCAGTATACATGACACTGAGAAAAAAGCTGGAAGGAAAAGGGCAAAAAGCTCTCTAGTCAGTTGTGGGATGCTCCTACAGCTGCACACCTGGTGCTCCAATTGCAGAATTTTCCAACAAGACCCAAGGTCTGGGTCTGCGACATGACAGAAATTCATTATGAACCTAGAGTAGCCTTACAAGAAGAGTACAAAAAAAAATAAAATCCCCAACCCTCTCTTACAGTAAAAATCCGCCAAGTTTAAGGACAGAGACCTAATAAGTATTTTCTCCATGTCTCACTTCAAAGGTAACCCTAATCTTCATTTTCTAATCCCATTTCCCATTATGATCTGAATTTGAGAGAAGCAACACAAAATGCTAAAAGAAACACAAACGGTTCAGGGTAACAACAAGGTATTCTTTCTACATATATAAGCTACCTTGCAAAGAAGGCATTCCAGAGATTAAACAGGTACATGAATTTGAGAGCACCAATCTGCTGCTTTTCTTTAGTGAATTAGTTTTCCTTTGTGCAGGTTCAACGAGGTTTCAGGCAACACAGAAAACTTAATCAATGACAAATCTTAAAAGTACTTTATCAGATGCAGGTATTTATATGCTTTATTTTACCACACTACACTTACACAGATATATTTATTTTTGTGATACCAGCTCAGAATTCTCTATGAAATGTTGTTTGGTAGCCACTCACCTTTAAAGCACGCTGGAAAGTACTGATGGACAACAATGCTAGATCTTGCTGTTCCTCTGCATAACGCATCAGATAAACATATACAAGCTTTTTTATCTGAAAAGAAAAACACAGAGAATATCATTATCAGAAAGTTGTAGAATTCTATAAAACTAAGTCCCAGACTAGACATTTTCACCAACATTTTCTTCTTTGAAGGAAGACTGAACATATCACTGGGGTACTCATATACTTCTCATATGTCTTAAGATTTTCTGTAATCCTTTGAACAGAAACTCCCGCAGGTGCTGCAGTATACCCTAATTAATGATACAAACAGATGAAAGCTAGTAACACAAAGTACTGCTTTATATTAGCAACTAGTAAATAAAGACTTGAATAATTTAAGAAGCTGACATGTGGCAACTGGCACCTGAGCATTCCTCAGGGATTTTTTCTTATGGAAGACAGGTTAAACTGCAATAGCCAAGGATTTCAACAAGCCCAATTTATTTTACCTTGAAACTCAAAATCGATTACTTTATTATATTTGAAAGAGAATTTAACTTCCAGCTGAAGTGTGGTAACTTACACTATTTAAATCTGATTAAAAGTGCACTTGTGACTACACCTCAGACAAAAGCAAAAGATATTAGATCCAGTTTTGCCTGACTACAAGCATTCAAAGGATACAGCCAATATATGCATACTACAAAGGATGTGATGTTCAAAGATTAAGAAAGCCTCAGTATGATTTTGGGGGAGGAGGGTATTCAATTTATTTCACTTTACCCCCTCATGGCTACTGTATGCCCAGGAAGCAGTGAAAACATTTTTTACCTCTGAGCTGCAAACCAACTATTGGGGTCTATAATGGAAAATTCTGAAAGACCCTCAACTACAGCTGCGCTATAATTACTGTCAATATCAGAAGATGTATCTTTGTGCCAATTCTGGCAAAAAGCGTAATATTAAATCACAGAAGGTTACACCATACTAAATTATTTGTTGTTCAGCTATAGACAAGCAGCAATCAACATTGACCACAAGAGGCCTACGCACTGAATGACTGCAGGTGTGCAAAGAAAGCCTCCTTTCCTTGAAACCACTCTGTGACTAGAAATGGAAGCACTTAGAGCTTCGTGACTACACTGCTCTTTTACCATTTACCTTCATTCAATGTTAACATGCTTCGTTCTATAAAATTAATCATAACAGGGGCACATTAGGACTGAGGAACAGAAGCAGATTTGTTTAATTAGTTTATCAATATAAGCACATCAAACTCCATGAGTTATTGACCAATACTTATTTTTGTTCTATACCACCAATTGTTTATTAGGACACTTTTTGTATCCTTACCATCCATGACATGATGCACATAATCAAACTAAGGTCAGTGTGTACTTATAAAAACAAAAAAATCACAAGGTACTTCTGTAAACAATAAGATGCCCTTTGCTTCCCTCAAAACAAATGAACGTGTTCTACTGCTTCTTCACCTCCATTTCCCTGCATCAGAGCATTCAGTCTTGATTTAAAAAAAAAGAAAAAAACAAACCAAAAAAAAACCCCCCAAAACCCACAAACCCAACCAAAACCAAAACCACACACATGAAAAAAAGAAAGGGTTAAAAGTAAAACAACAAAACCAAACAGAAGCCGTTTCTGGGCAGGAAAGACAATTAGATACAAAGTCACTCAGATGAACTTCAGTATTTTATGCTTGTGCATTGTAGCAACTTGTACAGATAGATTTGTGGAAGAATTCTTAAGGAGGTTTAGCAAAACATATTCAGAAAATGGTGCCAGGAGCAATGCAGTAAGAATCTGACTTAATCCACTAAGTTCTCATTATTTCAAAAGCATTCTAGTAACTGGACCATGACAAAGGTTTCTGAGACCCTGAAGTGCTACCTACATGGCTATACGGCTACATTATGACCTAAACTTATCAACTAACCTTGATAAATTGGTCAGCTGGCTTTACTGCACACCCTGTTCTCTTTTCAGTTTAACAATCTCTTCCCACACCAATACGCTAGCACTAAACAGTGGGGAAAAAAGTAACAAGGAAACGTAAGTACAACATAGAGGAAGACATGTGAATTCATGTAACTACTTGTTTTAAAATGTAAGAAAAGGCACATAAAATATAAACAGTGAAAGGCTTCTGCTAATTAAGGTTACATGATGAAACCTTGTCTGCACACCCACAAATAAGCAGAGACACAAGGAGAGTGGAGGGGTGTTTGCAATTGACACCCTGCCTTAGTTTCCCCCAAGCCCACAGCAGGATCCATCAGTCCAGAGGCACAGAGAAACACAGCTGTAGTTGGAACTAAAATTTGAGTCTCAGAGGAAAGGACATCCTGTCAGGCCCCTCCCAGAATCTCCTCAGCTCCCCTGTCGAGGTGTTAAACACATCAAGAATCAACACCAGAGCACCTTGCAGGCTGAGGGGCTTTTCTGCATACCTGTATGGGACACAGACAAAGTGAGGAGACTTAAGTGTGACTAACAATTGGAACGTGACCTCCAGGCATAAGGGTCCTTAAGTCTACTGTGGCCAGCACCTGGAACAAGTGAGGGTCTGGCTGTCACAGGCCAGGAGGCCCATGAGCATATGTACTAGCAACTGAAGAGACTGGACAACATGAAAGCATGTGCCTGCCGTGCCAGCGACTGGAATGGTTGCAGGTGTACCACTGGATCAAGCTGCACTAGCCGGCAAGCAGGTGAAGTGGTCTAGGAAGGAGACACGTAAACGTGGGGACATCTATGGGCAAAACCATAGAACTACAGCATAGACCAGGGCAATGCCATCAGCTGCCAGAGAAACCACATGGCCTGTGGGTCTCCAGGGACAAGAACCATGTGTTTGTGTGCATTTCTCTAAGGGCATAACCACAGTGGGTTGGCTAGCAGGGGACCCTGAGAGTTCTGCCCAGCTGCAGTTGCATGCGCACAAGCATGCACACACCAGTGCGCCTAATGGCAAGACCGTGATGGGAGAGCTACTGGAGGACCAGGAGAGTACTGGATTACATGTGTTCATTATGTGTACACCAGTTTGTACCAGCAACTGAAATGGGGCTGCAGCCTTAGGGGCCCACATTCCACGTGCCAGCAAAGAGGGTGACTGGGATCCAGCGGCCAGCTACCGGGCAGACCGTATTTGAGCTGTTGCATGAATACACAATGTACGTATGTATGTATACATATTTTCCCACTAGCAGACCTTTAACTTGAACAGACAAGATGCTGGTACTGTTTGTGTTCATTTCAGTGCCCTGTATCAATTTATGCGGCTGTCTCTCTACACATGTATTTCTTGTGTGTATATACACACAAAATGTGGGTGTGAACACCTATCAGGAATACATTCCAAGTCTCACTACTGAAGCTGTTCCAGCCTTAACAATTAAAAGCATTCCAAGATGAGTAATATTGTTCAAAGCACTCCTCTTTAGCATAAGGTTTCTCTGTTTAAAACCTGACTCAAGAGTACCCATAACTTACAAACACAAGTTAAAAAGGAAGAGAACATTTAACTAGTCTGACTCCTTGCCTCATTCCCTTTCATCACTTACTATAAGTACAGTTACAATCTCTAAAACTATTTTAATACAATAAATTCTGAAAGACTCCAAATTGTCATCTTTGCACATTTATGCCTCCTTGACTTACCAGAGCTCAGTATTTGGCCGCAGCCAAATATATTTTCTCCATTCTTTGAAAGAATGCAAAGTTTTAAAGCAGCAGCTAAGTAACTTCTTTAACACTAAAATTAGACTCAAACCTGACTTTCACTATCCATATGTGTCAAATAGGAAGGAAAACAGACGTATCTATGACCTGCTATATTCCAGCACATTAGAGAGAGACAGAAGTTTGCTTAAGTTATTATCGCAGGAAATATAACTTTCAGTGTCACAAACCATGAAAAGCTACTTTTTCATTCTCATTAATAACAGAGACTGAGGTACATATTTCCAGGAGAAAAAGGAAGAACTGGAGCATGCATTCCATTGACTTCTTAAAACCCAGTGCTTCAAACCCCTAGTTTTTGCTTTTTTTCCAAAGTTATGATTCTGTGCAGTAGGAAGTAACTAATATCATTACATGCTTGTTCTGCTTTCCTCAAACTGATGCATGTTAGTCAGTACATGGTTTGAACCTACAAACGTAGATGTTATTTCCATCCAAATCTCATTTGTCAAGTCAACTGTAACCCTGACAACACTGCACTGGAGATGACAGTGTATACATAGTACTAGTAGCAATGAGCATCAGAGTAACATTTTCTTTATGTTGTACAACTTTCTAATGGAGATGCTGCTTTAGATATCCTTGACCCACCTAGTAAGCCTGTGGACTTAAACACGTCATAGTTGACCACAATCTTCACTTTTTTCTAACTTCCCTGAAATTTGAATTTTCATCAGTACAGGATGCTTTTTCTCGCTTTCTTATGAGGAAAAAAGGATAAAAGGATACACAAGCAAGCTACTTTCTGCGTCTAACACCACGTATTGCAGCAAAACCAAACTGCTAAAATAGAATGGATGGTAAACAGGATGAAAGAAAAATGTAGTATTTCTGCTATTGTTTGTATATATGGAAATCCTGAAAATTATTAAACACATTTTCTTTTAGTATCATACAATTTAGAGCAAGTTGACTACAATTACTCAAGGAACTCCACTCAAGAAATTAGCATCTGTAGCAGATAATTCTGACTCAAGTTCTTCATCAGCTGCTTTCGTAGGAAGTTTAAATTCTTCTTGCTTACCCCTTTTTATATTCTTCCCATAATTCTTATAAAAAAGAAATGCATGTATGTAAAACAAGATGCCTGTATGACTTTGCTTAAGTGCCTATGTCTTGCAAAACATAAAGTAACCCAAAGATTTGAGATTACATCACATAGTAGCAAAAACTGTCTTCTCTGCTCAAGATGGGGCCTACTCCCCCATCCCAAATAGTCATATCTCTCCAAGAGTCCTAGACTTGGTATCTAATTTTTTTTTTTAATCTTCTGGACTTGCATGCATTCACATTAATGAAGCATTAAAAAAATTATCTGGACTAAATTACCAAAAGAACCAACACACTTTATTAGTAACATCACATTTTGCCTAACCACAAATTCATAAAGACAAATTTAACTGAGTTATAGTGATCTCACTCTGCAATCTTAATGCTGATACACTCCTTTTATAAATATACTACACAGAACAGTTAAAACTTTTTTACCCAACACGTACCTCTCAGCCTTGATCTGCAATATAGGTTTTCAAATACAGCATAGTACAGGCCTTACTCAAACTTTGCAAGCAGCACCACCCCTCAAATAAACCATAATACCTTTTCCCAGAATTACCACCACATGCTTGCACAAACTTCCTCTGAGCAATCAATTTTAAAAATATACAAAGTTGCAATTCCTCCCTCCAAATCACCAGTATGTTTCCTTTATTTGCATGTTAAACTAATGCTGTGACTGAAACTGAACCCTGAGAAATTCTATTGTAAAAAATAATAGAGATGTTATAATTTATGTTGAAGTCAGGTATTTACAATTAGATAAAATTTTTATAAGCAGATTTCCATAACAGTATGCTTAATGAGTTGCAGGAATATATGACTTGTACCTCAATATTTTTACTGGCAACATTCTTCACAACAGCAGGAAAGAGCTCAGAAGCATTTTTTCCCTTTGCAATCATCTAAAAAAAAAAAACAAAACAAAAAAAGACAATATTTTAGTAATATTAGAGTGGGTTACTTGGTGTGGTGGGGTGTTTGGTTTTGGTTTTTTTTTCAGGAGCAGAGGGTATGTTTGTTTGAAGACACAGGCATTTATTCCAGACCTGTCTTTCAAACCTGACTTCTAAAATAATTGAGCCCAAAGCCTGATTTTTCTTCTTTTTTTGTTAACTAATAGACTTTACAGGATACTATCCATACAGCAAAACCCCTGAGTGCTAGCTGCTTACAAGTTTGGGAGGTAAAATCAGTATCATATCAGACTGCATCATTTTTAATACTTGAAAATTAACTTAAACCAAGGACCTTGCTAATTTGAAAGGCTTTACAGAATTGCCTTTTGGGAGCTGCTATAAGAACAAAAAAAAAAAGTCCCACAAAAACAAACCCCAACCAAAAAACATCGGGAAAAGTTATACAAGCTGAAGTCCTGTTCCTTTCCTCTGGAATAATTTTCATGTGCAACAGAACCAAGGAAGGGGAAAAAAAAAAATAGACAACACACTTCAAAAAACAAAGCAAGACTGTTTTTCAGAGGAAGTTAAACACAAAAAGCCTTCAGTGTTTACACAGAACAAAACCCCAACAAAGTAAAAGCAAGACCAATCAACCCGCTGGTTAATTTTTTGGTTTTTTAAAATAAGTTTTCATATTTTTCTGTACAGAAATCTGAACGTAGAGCATGTAGTAAATCATAAGACTGTCTCAATAAAGAGTACAAACAAAAAAACTCCAATTTAGTTTCAGCTGTTGTATGAACAGCTTAAGGAGGAAGCTATTTATTAGAAAGTAAGTATCTTAGAAGGAATAATATACTTCAATATGCACTACAGCTGCATTAGTCTCTTATTTCTTAGATCCAATTCCAGCAGAATGTCTGCCAGTACTTCACATCCAAGCTGCAAACACTGGAATTGCATGAACATGTTATATCAAGTTACAGCGCTGCTAAATACAGACTCAGAGCACTCCCAGCTATGGTCAAGGGCAGGATCCAGCCAATCAGTTATCAAGCTAAACAGAAAGGACAAGAGCTCACTAAGGCAAGCAAATACACAGGGATCTAAGACAGGAATATGACTTTTGCAACTGCAGTTTCTGCTGTTCATAACTTGTTGCTCATCATATCACATTCCCACCCTTACTCAACATTATACAGTTGATTAAACTTCATATCCTTAACTCACAGGTCTGTGTTTTTCATTGCTGAAACACATAAAGACATAGGATACCATGCAACAAAAGCAAGAAAATTCAAAACTGGGTAACATCTTGACACATTGTATATTCAAAGGTTACAAGAAAGAGTCTAGAAGAAGAAAGAAGGTAGTTGTAGTTCAAGTAAACACTTAGTAAGCCCTTCAAAGAGTTCAAGAGCAGCATGACTCACTTTAACCAACTCAACATCTTGGAACTGGATTAAGGCACGGGAAGTAACAAACTAATAAGCAAACATAATAAATGTATTTCAAGGGCTTTAACTAAAAATTACATTAAACCACTGCTCGCAGGATTGGGGCATCTTCCTAATAAATGCGATATTCAGAATCATGGAATGTTTTGGGTTGGTAGGGACCTTAAAGATAATTTAGTTCGAACTCCTCTACCTCAGGCAGGAGCACCTTTCACTAGATCAGGTTGCTCAAAGCCCTGTTCAACCTGGCCTTGAATACTGCCAGGGACAGGGCAGCCACAACTTCCCTGGTCAACCTGCTTGTGTCTCACCACTCTCATAGTTAAGAATTTCTTCCTAATGTCTAATCTATATTGACCCTCTTTCAGCTTAAAGCCGCTCCCCCTGGTCCTATCACTGCATGTTAGAAGCGCCTTTCCAGGTTTCTTTAGGCCCCTCTCAGGCACTGGAAGCTGATCTAAGGTCTCCCCAGAATCTTCTCTTCTCCAGGCTGAAAAACCCCAACTTTCTCAGTCTGTCTTCATAGGAGAGGAGTTTCAGCCCCCTGACCATCTTAATGGCCCTCTTCTGGATGGCCTCCACCAAGATCCACATCCCTTTTGTGCTGGGGGCCCCAGAGCTGGGTGCAGTACTGCAGGTGGGGTCTCACAAGAGGAGAGTAGAGGGGAAGAATCATTCCTGTTGGGACTGGCTGCGCGACAGCAACATTTTGTGAGCAATACAGACACCTTGGGGTTAAAAGATGGTGTCTCTGCAGGGTGCACGAGGCATGCGCATGGGCATCCAGCAGGGGCCAATCGAGTGCTGCTATCCAGCGTGTGAACAGTGTTGTCAGACCAATCAAAAGTTGTTATGATGCTTGTGCTTGTTCAGGTTTGTTATATAAGCAGTGTGTTAAGAGGCAATAAATGGCATTTGCTGGATCATATTGGTCGGCTCAGCGTTGTCCGTGACTCCTGCGTCACGACAATTTCCTTTGACATGCTTGACCAGAGTCAAGTAGAACTTAGTAGCAAGATGCAATGAAAATAAAATAATACCAATCACCTCACATCAATGCAACAGAGCTCATGTTTTTCAAAAACAGGGATGATCCTTAGACTTCCATGATGGGGTGAGACAGTATGAGTCCATGCATGATTGAACTGGTCCTTCATAGTAGCTTCAGTGTACCAAGTAAATATGTATTTAGGGTCTTTAAAAAAGATTATTTTGACTCATCCAGTTGTAACAATAAATGTAAATCCTCCTTAGCCCATGAATCATTAACCTGAAAGGACATTATAGCTCTTTCCAAGACTAAGTTCTATCATGTCCATTTGTTGCTGTGCCTAGACCATCTCTAGTCGTGTTGTCTTACACACCTAAAGTTCTGCAGACAGAAAAGCTCATTCTAGAGTAAGTGTAAAGTCAGGTTGTACTGAAGTTTCTTTCGTTTGATGGTTTTCTGGGTTGGTTTTCTTTGTTGGTGTTTTCATTTGTTTACATTTTATGAGACAAAACCAGACATGGATGAAATTCTCTGCGGGAAATCAGGAATACGAATTAGTTTCCAAAATTTATGCTCTAAAATCTTCAAAAGCAAAATTCCACTCAGATTTGATTTTGATGGTAAGTTCAGAAGAGTTTCAGGACACACGGTAACAGTAATGTTGAGGAACAGCCTCACACTCGCAGACCCTTGTTCCCATGGGGGACTTCAACCACCCTGGTATCTGTTGGAGGGACGGCACAGCCCGGCACAAGCAATCCAGGAGGTTCCTCGGTTGTCCGGCAGACAACTTCCTTCTGCAAGTAATAGAGGAGCCGACAAGGAGAGGTGCCATGCTTGACTTCGTGCTCACCAAC
>WYDI02005253.1:0-25152 GCA_009867235.2 Psittacus erithacus | reverse complement strand
GTTTAATTCTAAGTGGGCCTTAGCTTTCCTAACCTGGTCCCTAGCTTCCCAGACAACATCCCTGTATTCTTCCCAGGGTGCCTGTCCTTGCTTCCATATTTTATAAGCCTCTTTTTTCCTTTGAAGTCTCCCCAGCAGCTCCTTATCATCCAAGGAGGTCTCGTGACCCTCCTGCTGCAGTTCCTTCTAGTTGGGATGCATCACTCCTGAGCTTGTAGTAGGAGATCCTTGAACATCAACCAACAGCTTTGGGCCCCCCTGCCCTTTAGGGCAATATCCCATGGAACCTTACTAAGCAGGTTCCTGAAGAGGCCAAAGTCTGCGCTCTTGAAGTCCAGGGCAGTGAGCTTGCTGCATGCTGTTCTCACTGTCCTGAGGATCTCAAATTCAACCATCTCATGGTCGCTGCAACCAAGGCTGCTCCGGAGCGTCACATTTCCTACCAGCCCTTCCCTGCTGGTGAGCACGAGGCCAAGCATGGCACCTTGCCTTGTCAGCTCCTCTATTACTTGCAGAAGGAAGCTGTCTTCCACACAAAATGACCAGCACAATGACCAGCACAATGACCAGCACAATGCGAAGTTGCAAGGCAAAGGACAAGGCAGACTGTTACATGTGAACAGGTAGATAAAAGAGGAAGAATTGCCTGTTGAATAAAGATGTTGCATGCAACTTGGCTTCTGGAAAACAGCACATAAGAATTCAGTTTCCTGAAGCCAGTCCACGGAATGGCCACTATTTTGTCAGATAAATCTGTCCAACCATACTGAACTTCCCTCCATGCAGAAATCTGATGGAAGTGGAAGAACCTTCTGCCTGGGAACAGACCTACAAACAGGGAACTACTGCAATACATGCAGCAAGAGCTCAAATAACACACCAGATCTTTCACGAGTGGCGGTCTATTTCTAATACAGTTGATGGGACCAGAGCAATTTACATCAGTTTCATTTCTGACTCGTACCCCATAATTTCCTCAAATTCAGTCAGGAAATGGTAACCTTTTACTGTTACTGTTTCATCTTTGCTCGTGTTGCCTCTCTCAGTTTAATTTGGTATTTCTTAAAAAGCTTTTCATTAGTTGTTGCCTAAGAATGAAAAATTGCAAAACTGTAGCCACATATTTGTAAATTAAGACATTACGAATTTTTACATCATCATGAAACTGGACTGCCACATTAGTGGAAGAAAGCTTGACACGTAGTCTCCTACATCTGCCTGTTCACATACTCGGCTGCAAGAATATTTTCAAAAACCAGCATTGTGTCAGTAGATATTAGAATGCTTTCATAACTCTGGTAAAGATCACTGTGGAGACAGCTTTGGTATAGCAAGCTGAAGAGAGACTGCTGTGATAAAGTATCATAGCTGGAATTAAAGAGAGCCATCGCAGAAAAAAGTTCGTATGACTGCTATATGGAACTCTTTAAGGAGACAGAAAAGAACAGAAGGAGCACACAGTGCTATCATATCAAGGACTTCATTACCTAACTACTCAGAAACTTCCCTTCCAAAGCGCTGTGCCCTACAGCAAAAGAAAGCACTAAAATACCCAGATACATCAAAAGGAAGTGAGATAAGGGGTAGGGGTGAGATTGCCATTGTCTGAAACTTCAAATATTTTCACTAAATGAAGTCAAAGATGACCTTAGAACCCAAGGTACTAGAAAAGTTGCAAAGTATTGCAAGAGAAGTTGCAAGAGAAAAATATTAAAATATTTGCTCTTTCCAGCTTAAAGGCAGATAATAATAGGGAAATATAAAATCAAGACAGTGTATGTGTGAAGTTATTAAAGAGCCATCATTATAGAAGGTAGCAATATGCAAAGCCAAAATTAATGATCCAACTGTTGGCGTAGTAGACCCTATTATCTGGAGTCTACATGATCCACAGCTTCACTTTGATTAAAGCTACATTTTCACAGAAGACCAGTAGTTTGTTATTTTTTTTAAAAAAAGACAAAACCAAGCAACCTTCCTGCCACTTCACTTCTTTCTTTCATTTCACAAAGAAATGCTTTCAATTTTCCACTCACTGCATTAGAAAAATGCCTATTGAAATGCCAGTACTGGTTACCCATGTCCTAAAAATGGATCATAAGATGCCTGAATAAAATGATACTTCACACTTATCCTTCAGTTGAATTTTGGATTTTTTCCTGATTCTTCTGATTTTTTTTGTTAATGTCTTTCAAGCCTATAAAACACCTACTGGACAAAACTGACTTCAGGGTGCTTCCCTGAGGAAGCAATAAGCTTGCTCGCTCCCCATTCTTTATGACTCAAATGGCATTTCAGCACAACATTTCTCCCTCCATTTTGCCTTTTACGCTGAATGGCAAGACCCTGCATGCACCCTTCCCACTCCTGGACATTTGGCTGCAAAGGTTCAGGCCAACATCTCAACCTGGTCTTCGCCCATCCCCAGAGACATCTCAGATCTTATCGTCATGGACTGGTCAAGTAAACTGAGGTCTCAGTTAACCCCTGTGGCCATCCCCAGGCCTTTCCTGTTTCTTCTCTCTTGGGGGCTGTAGGATGGGATCTGGTTGATGAGGTCATGGCTCTCTGAGGCTTCAGTTGCTTTAGTGAAATCTATTTAATTCTTTAGCTGTGATTATTCTGAAAGTGCTCCTGAAATCTCACTTCGTAAGCACCTTGTTTTCCCCTTAACTGAGGTAAAAAATGCCTTCCATTGAGTTTTATGAATGCTAAATCTAACTATGCATTCATGTAGTGATATTATTCCATTTATTCTCTTTTTTTTTATTTTATTTATGTGCTAATAATGCCTAATGGATCTAACAAGAAGCTTGCATAAAAGAATAGTATTTGGGAATCCAGACTTAATTGTAGACATCCAGTGCTTGTCCACTTGAACTATTAGTGCAAGATGAATTGCCTGTGGGAGATGCTCACTTCTTTTTTTTGACAACATGAAAATCAGTAT
The DNA here is from genome assembly GCA_009867235.2 of Psittacus erithacus. Classification (NCBI taxonomy): domain Eukaryota; kingdom Metazoa; phylum Chordata; class Aves; order Psittaciformes; family Psittacidae; genus Psittacus; species Psittacus erithacus. The sequence goes on along the minus strand of WYDI02005253.1, from coordinate 22,202 downwards.
GACAATATTAGACACAAATCTTGGGCAAGATAAAACTTTTTATTTTTTGCCTCCTCAATGCACCCAGCGCAATTCTTAAAAAAAAAATACATAAAATACTTGCCTTAAAAAAAAAAAATCAAAGTAAGTTGTTTCACCTGTCATTGCAAACTACCAAGTATGTTTTTTCCTGAACTGAGGATCTGCTAGCTACAGCTTAAATGGTCAGAGAACACTAACAATGAGATATCCCTTTATGGCACTAGGATCTCCTTATAAAAACTGCCATAAGTAAGGAGATACGCAAGTGTGCAACTAAATTAATGCCCAGTGTAGCAGTCATGCTCACAACACATGGTATAGTTACAAGACTTAAGACAAATACTGCTGCTGTATCCTCTATATCCATCAGCTGAAGGACAGGTATACATAACTTGTTATCCTTCAGGTGGCTGCAGACATTCTAATTGGAGTGCTACATATGAGGAAGCATAACAACAGGCTTCCAGGAGAGCCATAAAACTTTCACGAAAGTTAACAGTGATTTCAGGAATGTGGCCAGCACACATAAATCATAATGTTGATCATAGTTTGAAATCCTCCAGCAGGTAAATCAGCATATGTTTTTACAGAGTGCTGTTTTCTTACTTTTTTCTTTTTTCTCGTTTTTTCATGAGAACATGGAAGTTGAAGAGATGCAAACATGCTTCTAGATATAATTCTTCCAAATATGATTAAAATGTTTTGTATGAGTTCCTTGATATTAGGTAATTGCTTGATTAAGGGAATATAGATTAGGTACGAAAATAAACATTACTGATGTTGAAAGACTGAAAAAAAAAAAAAGGTGATACAACATTACCACAACAGCAACTCTAATCCTTCCTATATAACAGATCTAGGATCATCATCTTTGCCTTGACAATATCCAGAAGCTAATTTCTGGATATCAGCTGTTTTTAATGAATACTATTAACTAGTAGTTTCATTCAATCAGATTTTCACAAGAATACTTTTTCAATATACATAAAAAGAAGATTATTATCAAAAGCTATTTATCCCCAGGATAAGTACAATAATTTTGCCTTTTTTAATCAAAGGTTTTAATTTTTTTTTTTTATTTTTCCCCTGATTGCTTTTCTATTTTTTTTTTAATCATTTGGGTTTTTTCTGTTTCAGAAATAACTCTCATTATAATTTTCTATAAGCCTTAAAAAAGAAAAAAATATCACTAAACATATTAATTTTTCAAATGTCTGTTCAATGATACAAATCTGTTTAACTTCATACTACTGTAAACTGCCTAAGCTTGCTGATCATTACATGCAGCAAGTGTCATGAGGACCCCAATCTGTTTATGAATCCATCTGGCAACCAGAACATTGAGATAAGCAAGACAAAAACCATAAGCAAATATCTCTCCAAAATTACTTTCTTTCTCCCCTCTACTACAATTATTTATTTTTTTTTTAATTCTTCCTAGAATGATGATTAACTGTCTCCATACATGTACTGTAGACAATAGTCATTTGACATCTTCACACCTTAAAGTCTAATCAGCTTTGGGTTATTATAACCCCCTGATGTTTTCTGTACAACAGATAAAATATTCCAAAAATGCAAACTCAAAACCATTTTGCTATGTAATTATAACAGCTGATGTATGAATGAAGACAAATGATAAGAAAGAGAGAAACAGGATCTCATTCACAACAAGATGGCTCCTAGGGAATATTAGTGATTTAAGAAGAAAGAAAAGAATGCTCTTGAATTCTTATCAACTGAGCACAATTATGCATTTTATTTACTCAGTATGATTTCCTTTGTCTCAAAGACTCCACGGAATTGAATATACAGGATTCCTCTGAAGACTAGCACCAGAAAGCACAGCCAAAGTAGAGAATTTCAGCAAAGCCCATACTGCCAATCCCGGTATAAAAAGTAAAGAAATATTAAAGCAACTGCAAAAATTTATCATCATCCTTACTACTGGGAAAGTAAATCATACTTTAAATAAATACAAATAAAAGTCTGGTATAAGTTGTTTAATGTTTAGAGGAAAAGGGTAAACTTGAATAATCCCATCTTTAAAATATTTTGGTTAGAAAATAAACACCAGTACATGAAAGAAATTTGAAATTTTGCAATTTCAGTTTTTAGGTTTGTATTAGATCAGTAGGTCATGATCAACTGCCTTTGGGAAACTGAGGTAAAATGCTTTTCTGTATTTGGCTGACAATAAGAGTGATTTTTTTTCAGGAAGAAATACCCTAGCTTTTAGAAATAAGAGCACAACAGACTTAGTCTCTATAAACCAGAGATTATGAGCTGACTTACTGCAGGCTAGTGACTGTTTCCATTTCCTGGGAAATGGAAAGCCATATCCAACCCCTTCCTTGAAATGGCTAAGCTTGTATGCAGTTGTCATACAGTACAAATACAAATTCTAAATTTCTGGGTTTCACTTTTATTTTTCTTGTTTTTTTCTAATTTCTGCCCAGGAAGAGAGTACAGTGGGATGTATCCTTTGGAAAGTGAGAGAAGGTCAGAAAACTATCTCTTTCCCTTAATTTCACATCTTTAACTAGAAACCCTGTACTCAGCTGAGGCTGCTGAAAGTAGTCTGTTACTATGCTGGCCCATAAGTAGTTGGCAGCAGCATACAATGCAGAAAATTAGCAGCAATCCATTTTTATATGAGTTGGCAGAATGTTGCAAGCATGTGATCCTACAAAATAATATGGCCTCTACATTACTCCTACTTTTAACATTTCAGAGAAGAACTGGGACTCTGAGACTTAGTCTTTAAAAATATCCCTAAAATTAAGAGCTGGGTCCCCTTACTGTACAGTGTATATAAACTGTACACAGTGGAACATTCTAGAGAAAGCAACAAGATACTGAAGACTGTGCTAAAATCTGAAAGAGGAAGAGACAATTATACTTCCTATTAACTCTACAATGAAGAGAGTCACTAATTTCAACAAAAATAAAATCTGTTAAAAAATTGTATTTGACCACACACAAAATGTTATATATATATTATGAAATAAGAATTCACACACTCTTCTTTTTCACAAAGGAGAACAAGTAGAAATAAAGATATGGCATATAACAATTTAATAAGCATTATTTTTTCTTTTTTTGAAACATTTAGATCTGGACTAATAATAATTATATTGTTAAGATTTCAATTATATCAACAATAATTTATTGGGTTTACACATCTACATATACAGGTTTTTATACATATTCTTTGCTTTACATGTCTATGTAGATATTTCTATCTATCCATATGGTATTCTTTCTTTTTGTCCATAAACAAGATATTGACTGTAAAAAATAAACACGTTCATTTGCAATTAGATGTTGCTGAAGTATAATTAAAAATGCATGCCAGCTGGAGACATCAGTTGCTTTGATTTTTAATAGTGTCTAGTAGCAAAGAACTGTCTTATTTGCTCTAGCTTTGTAATCTGTGTAGTCCATACTTGGTTTACAGCCAAGTAACTATGCTGTGGCTATTAGGAATACTTTTAATTATTCCTCTTGATGTAACACTGAAAAGTTGTAAGTGTAAGGATGGATTTAGGACCTGTTGAATACATATGATGAAAAGACATAACAAAATTATTCTTTCCCAAAATAATTCACAAAACACATCAGAAGGTGGATACAGGGATGCAGGCAGTCAAGAGAGTGTCCAACTAACAATGACAATGCTGGTCAGGAAGATGGGATGCTTAACGGAATATCCAAATGATATATTAGGAGAGCGATATTCAATGTAATATTCTGGATAGCTGCATTAAGGACATTTTGTTTTCAGGGTTAGGGAAAATGTTTTATGATTCTAAATCTAAACTGTTTGAGAGCCTCAGTGATTCTCTGTGTAAGGATACAGCCAAAACTATGTATTTGTAAGGTTACAGAAAAGGAGAGGCAATACTGAGACAAAGTTTCAGCAAAGATCCAAGTTGAAGATGGTGCCTTGGTTATTGACTGGAGTATTAGATAGGTTGCTGCTTTTGTCCACTCTGACCAAGAAAAAATATAGGAGGATAAGCTTCAGAAGGGAGGGAAGAAATTATCTCTAAACATATTGGGCTTTGGTTACATGCCAGTAGTGAACTGAATATTTGCATTGTAGCTCTTCTCTTTATCCTTTGTAATACAGGGACTCACTGCAAAGTGCTGAAATCTGTTCTGTTGTAGCAGAAAAAGAGTGAGACAATTTGACTCTTGGATTTGACATGTATCTGATTTTTTTTCCCCACTATGTTACCAAGTCCTTGTTTTGTTTGCAGTGCTCAAGAAGCATCAGATACTGTTTTCAATTAAATAACAAAACTGTAAATGCTTAGACCTTTGCTTTGTTTGCTTCATAAAAAAGAATGTGAATATGAAGTATTAGAGAGCAAATGCTCTCTCAACCATTTCTACAAACACAGACTCCAAAGTTTACATAAGCACTTTAAACTTTTCAGAACCCATAATCTGATAGTTTGCAATAGGATAGCTATTATAGATATTTTATTCTAAAGTGGAAAGAAAAAATGCCAGAGTAGATCCTTCTAGTTTCATATAGCTGTAAATGTGAAAGTAAAAGACTGATTCAGGATTCAGACTATGCCATATTTACATTAAATATATCAACAAATGAATCTATTTCTCCAGAAAAACATTAGTTACAACAACACAGATTATTGATGGTATAAGATACCTTTTCCATTCACTCTGAAAGCTAACACTTGAATAAAAATTTTCAAACAAAGCTTAAGCTTTCTAGTTTATATCAAGATTTGTTCTAGACACCTTAAGAAGTCACTTCTTTCCTTTTAAGTTTGCTAATAAACAGGATCTCTCAGAGTAGTTACACAATACCACAGGTATATAACTTTTAACAAGCTGGAGCAAATTTTGAAGAGGAAACTTTTACAGGAAGTGGACTTACACTGCAGAATTAATTTCTGCAAAAACTTAAGGTGAGGGTGAACACTGTCCCATTGGAAATGCAGCACTCATGTATTTGATGTCATTTTTCTAACTTCTGCTTTAAAAGAATTGCTTAAAATTCAGTAATTAATCCATTCATTCATGCAAAATCCCAAGTCCTATAAAACTGCTACTTTTTATAGTCTAGAAAAGAAGAACAAATGATAGGAAAGGATGGAAGAAGTATTCTGGGCACACCAGCAGATATATGTAAGCCTGAAATAGACAAACTTATTGCTAAGAAAGATTGCCAGCTTGCCCTTCACAAGTTTGGGGTTTTTTTCTCTTATATAGTTGTACGTAGCATCAGAAAGTAATGAAGAACACAGCTTTATTTGTTTTAAAGTCTAAGCTTTATCTTTTGTTTTATTTTCATGGCTAAGATTATCCAGAAAGACATCTACTCTGGCAACTTAAAATCACTGTCACAAAAACTTGCTCTCAACTCTTCACATAGTCCTTTAAATTGGAAAATAAATTCAGTGAATGGTAAAAATGCAGCATTTCTTTTATACAAGCTTTGAAGTTGATCTAGCAAATATTCGCCTAATCTATATCACAACAATTTCCAAATAGTGACAGACATGAGGCAAAATAGCAAACAGAACATGAAGGCTAGGAGAGTTAAAGGAATCAAAACTTAGACTACAAAGAGAATGAGGAAAAGTCCAGACAGAATTCAGTACCACAGGCAAAATTTCTTCAGTTGTTTTATTGTTCTAAAAGTACATTCAAGTCTTTCCGAAAGGGGATAAAAAAAAAAAAAAAAGATTTTGTAGATATAGATTGTACAGAGTTAAAATAACCTAACACTTGTCAATTTTCCCTCAGTAGATAAGGATTAAGCCTTAAAGGTAGAATCAGAGATGGGAAGCAGAAAATGAGAAGGAAAACAGAGCTTTCAGAGCTTCTGAAAGTTAACAGCAGAGCAGATAAATCAGTAAATTGATAGATAAAACAAGAGATAAACACTACTGAGAAAAAAAAAAAAAAGATAAAAAAGGCAGCAGTGTGCCTGCAGTTATATTGAGAATTAATACAATTTTTAGCGAAATAATTAGTTACCATTACATCATTACCTTACATTAGTTACATCACAGTTCTTAAAGTAAAAGAAATTGATCACGCTCACAAGAACTTCATGAACCTGTGAAAAGTGCAGTAAGACTCCACAGATAGCACTCTAAGTGAACAATTTCTTTAATCCCAGGACAGTCTGGCAGATCTATGTCTACTGAGACTCTACTCTTATCCAATAAAAACTAGTTACATTTCACCTTGAAACCTTTACCTGTGTAGCAACCAGGAATAAGAAGTCTTAGGGGTATTGTTGAATTTTATATCACCCAGTTTAAAAAAAAAAAAAAAAAGGAAAGGAAAGGAAAGGAAAGAAAAGCCAAACCCAAAAACTGAGGAGGAAACCTGAGCCATTGAATACACAGACACTTCCTAAGCTTTGGCATCAAACCCAAGAAGTATGTTAGTATAAAGATTCAACATACTCATCTGGTCCTGAACACTATTTAAAGGCCTCTTATTGTACTGAGTGGGCAAGTCAAGAGGAAATGAGTAGAGAACACTGACAATAAATGACTTGAAAAGAAGGTGGTTTTGATTTTTCTTTTTTCTTTTTTTTTTTTCCCTTTCAGAATTCATTACTTTTCAATGCAAGTCAGATAAGCACTACCAGCTGGAAGATAATTACATTCAGCTGAATCTAATTATTCAAAACCCCTTAATAAGAGAGGAAGCTACTGCTGTTATGGATACACAAATGTATTGGGCTGAAAAGAGGATAAGTTTATTTTAAAGCTATATAGATGTCAAGCAACATTTGTTATTTATTGTTGCCGTGCTCTCTCCTTCTGAGTGTGCTGTTAAAACCATGCTATGTTCATTATTTCCATATGAAAAGAATAATAATAAAAAAATCATATGGTTTTCTCCTTATAGGCTCAGATTTAGCCATGATTTAACTCAGTAGCTCTTGCGCTTCCCTCCTGCTCATCTGCTGGAACCAGGGTTTTTACTCAGGCTGAGGGACAGGACTGCTGCTTTCCTGTTTACAGGTAAAACCGGTGGTGAAGCTCAGCACATATTGCTGAGATACACAAAGACGCATGCAGGACACTGGCGCAGGAGGTAACACTGGCCAATACACTGCCTTCAACAGCACCGACATAAAGAACTCACACAAACATAGACAGCCAGGACCCTTCTCCCATCGGACAGCCAGCCACAGTAACCTGCCACGCTCATTAGGACTTTCCAGCCCTGGAGCAGTTGATGCACTCTTTGCTAGCCCTGGGAGGTTTTTGACACCAAACTGCATAAAGCCTTGTGCAACCCAGCCTGACCTCATAGCTGAGATTTAAGTAGAAGCTGGATTCCCTTCAGTCCCTCTCAACTTGAATTACTCCATAATTCTAAGATAATGCAGATGATTCCTGTTCAAAACAAGCACTTAGTCAGGAGACTTTAATGACAAGAGCAGACCTCACCCAAAGATTGAGGAATATTCTGAAATCATTCAGTCAGCCATGCTGGAAAAACAAGTACATACAAAGTTTTCTGAAGAAAAAAAAAAATTGTAAGAGGGATGTTTAAATCTTAAAATGTAGTTTAAATCTGAGCTATGGGTTGTCTACCTAATATTCTAAAAAGGTGTCAAAAATACATCTGTAGTAGAAGATCGTGATTGGAGTGGCTCATCATGTCAGCCTATATATGACTAGAATAGGTATTATCTAGAAGAACACAAAGACAACTACAAACCCAAACATAACCCACACCACAGAAAATCTGCATGCTCTCTAACAATAGTTATACCTTTAATGTCCCTAGAGGTCTGCCTGGATGTTTGCAAAGAATGCCAGTTTCCAAAGTCCTCTTGTGAAAGATAGGTTTCATAAATGGGGAAAGCAACTAAAAAACACACCACAACAACTCACAGATCTTTGCTAGTCTGCTAAATGAGGAAAATGTTTATTGATCCTAGATCTGAAGATCTAGGGAATTTAGAGTTAATCCTCTATACAATGCACAGTTTCACATAATTTTTAAATAGTCACATACCACTGTCTTCAGTGAATCTTCTCAATTGCTGTGTGAAAGATTTGCTATATCATGTTTTGAAGCCTTCCTGCCATCATATGTGCAGTCTGTACTGCACTGCTTCATCTTGTATCATATTAGTGTTCCTATGTTCCTACGATGCCAAACAGTAGGAGGCTGTATTTTTAGAATCATTTTATATAAAAGACCGCGGCTCTCCAAAAACCTAGTTTCAGGACAGGGCTGTATTCAAAGTAGTATAGGGAGATCCAAGTAACGTGATCTGATGCCTGATCTTATCTAGGCTTCATAATTATTTCTCATGTGTGGAAACTGTAGCTTAGTTGAAATTGTAACCCTGAGTTCACAGTTCAGTAAAAAAGCATATGCAAATTCTGGTAATAAAAGTTGCAGCAGAAAACTGCCACATGGTCCTTGCCTGTTAAAATCTTCTGGAATAAAATGAGAGCCATAAGTCAAAGCAAGTTGTACAAAGAACAGAAGGTTTATTTTAAATTGGTTGGAAAAAGTAATGGTTCACAGCAATAGTCATCTATGAAACATTTATTATCAGATATTCATAAAAGAAGAAAAGGTAATTGTATTATTAATTCAGTTATATGTTTTTACAGATTTAAATTAATTTTAGGAAGACTGTTATTTAAAACTAAGTTTAAGCCTCCATTGAGACGTCTTTGAATTGTCAAGTGTGCAAGGAGTTGGCTTCATTAACATTCAGTCATGTCTGGACCATGAAGTTTTTTACAGAGCTAAGGTAACTTGAGGAAGCAGAGCCAGGCCTAGGAAAAGCAATCTTAGTAACAGTTAAATTTTAACTTTTTTACTCCATTACCATAAACTCTGAATATATTCAGTAATGTTAACAACATCCAGAGGCTGCTTAGTTGTAGGGAGACAGTGGAGCTGCTTTAAGCATTAAGTTGAAGATCTGTCATCACCATTGCAGTCAAGAGCAATACGTGGTCCACCACATTCTTTCCTTGGATAGACTATGAATGACCATGTTACTTTCTTCCTCTGAAAAATTAAAAAATGAGGGAGATTAAACATGTCCAATTTACTATAGGTAATTATGTATTATGTCTTATAATGTATGGAATATTTCTGTCAAGTATGTTCAGGAGTATGTAAGCAGAAATTATCAAAGTTACAGTAAGAAAAAGAACGGGGAGTACAATAAATATAATATTCTCTGCAAGAATTTTTACAATGATAATACTGTGGCCTTATAAAATAAAATGGAGCTTTCTTGCCCTCCTACCCTTCCTTATATAAAATCAATTTTAAGATTCCTTCTTCTCTCATAAGTATCCTTGAGAATATATGAAAAAAAACGCATGGTGCTTGCTATCAGAGAGTCATTCATGTGTGTTATCAATCAGCTGTTTCAGTGCCTTGCAGTGTGGCAGTTAATAACTGTCCGTAAATGTAGACTCAGTAAATATAGGCATAAAATATGAAACTGCTTATAAATATGTAAATTGTCTCAAAAGTTTAAAAGTGTTTGACACCAAGGATTTTTCAGTATAATGTTTCTGTTATTGCCTCTGCAGTTTAAAAGAGCTTGTTTTCATCAAGGCTGCCAAACAGTGATATAGGTTTTTTTAAATCTGTAAAATAGCCAGTTACTGAAGTTAGGCACCTGAATTTTTAAACACAGAAAACAAACGGGAGAGTACACAAAACTTTCCAGAGTCTCCAAAACTAACAACTTAAAACTAACATTTCTTATTTAAGAAGCGAGGAATCTTATATTAAAAAGAAAAATGCAGAAGTTTTTGGAATACGGATAAGTAGTGAGCATTATGCTGATTCTCTGCACATCTCACTATGACATTGTCTTTCAGTCACTGCAAGAAATCCTACTAGCTCTTGTGGTCTTGTATTTTTGTCTGGATCTACTATGGAGAGATCACCTGCATGACTGACAACAAAGCTACAATATTTTCTAATGGAGATATCTAATTTCTGAAGTGAGAATATTGTTCATGATCATTTCAGCATATATCTGTGCTGAAAAGGCTGATTTATATCTTGGGCTCAAGGCAGTAAAAGAGAATCTCTCTTACTTTACTGAAGTTTTGTGAAAGTCCACTGAGCAATTCATACTAGAAAGTTTAATTCAGTTAACAATCTGCTGTTGCAAACATCTGCCTTTTTTTGATTGACATAAAAAGGCAGCAGAGAACTTGCAATTGCAAATTATTTAAACAATCATCAATAACAGCTATAGCTCTGAATTATTCACTGTCTTCTGTTTGTTACTCTCCTTTAAAAACACTCCAATCACTATACTCTCACAGCCAGAAATGCGGTGATTTTCAGTATCATAGCTGAGTGGTTGCATAGAACTACTTATCTTAATGAATTATGCAATCTAATGAGTTTTTAACTATTAGCTTAGGAATAATATCCAACTGCATTTCTTAAAACAATAGAAAAATCTACAAGAGAATTGTTATCTTGAAAAGCCACTATTCAAAATAAATGTCTTATGTGTCAAACAGCTAAAATAGTGAGAAAATAGAAGATATTCAGGCTACTTGCTACAGAGATCTACAAAATACTCTGTGGGGTAACTCTGTATAGAACAGTTCCCCCATGGGTTTTGCTGAATCATTTTTTTTGAGCAGACAACATCTACCTTCTCAGTTCTTTAATGGTATAGTTGCAGTTCACCTGCAAAAAATCCCTTAAGTTCCCCCAGATCTGGTTGCCTTCTTAAAGCCTTCCTTTTCATCATACCTTTCTTTTATATGTTGCTGACTTCATGAGTGTGCAGATGGCAGTCATTGCATACACAGAATAATGGTTTTCAGCCAAATATGAAAAATACCCTTCATATTCTCTATATACGTATTGTATCTAATTTACTAGTGAATTAAAAGTATGTGGAGTGAAACCAGAGATGAACCTAATGTTGAACTACTTTGGTAAGAACATTTTTTCTCAAAAAGTATTTAATTTCTGCAGTCATACTATCACCTCTGGAAAACACTGCATCATTTCAGTAACCTCCAGGCTATATAAAGTTTACTCAGGGTCATGGCCTTTAATGAATTCCCTGGATATCCTTCAACACTTCCTGAATATGTTGAAATGTATGTCTTGCCTACAAACTTAAATATTTTATTATAAAGTGGAACTCCTCTTCTTAAATGATAAGTAAGAAAAATTAATTGAAGTAATCTTTAAATTTCTGTAATGCAGCACTCAGTTTTTTAGAGTCTACCTTTTTTATTATATTAAAGATTAAAAAAAAAATCCAAAATCAAAAACCAACAGAGAAGTGCACTTGGGAATGCAAGCTTTTAATGAAGGGGTGATGCCTGAGGTGAAAAGATCAATCTCTATACTAAATAGGAAATTTAACTCATATTTTCATATATATCTGGCAGAAGGAAACTTTTGCTGTAAAGCAAAATACTATTCAGTAGTGTATTTAAATCTCTATAATACACTACGAAATGTAGCAGTAGTGTCATAGCTTATACTTCATAAATATTTCCTTGAATTCTTAAAATGTGTGAATATTAATTAAAATGAATGTCTAGAATTAAAGTCTACCTTGACATTTAAGTGGTTTTTGGAAAAGTTGTTTATGTTACCAATTCTCCTGAAGTCCCAGGAATATCTGTAGATGTGATTTCTAGTTATTAGGAATTAAGCAGACAATTATTTTATAATTCTAAGAGATGATTTCCTGTCTATTAATGTTTCCGATGTTAACAGTTTTGAATATCATGTGTCAGTACGATGGAGATGATAAAATGGAAACCAACTTACTGAATATGTAAAAATTACTTAATTGTAATGTCAAAAATAATTATCAGAATGTTCACATCTGACCCCTGCAGAAATTATATTGAACCAAAATATACATGAGTGCTGCAATGCTTATTAGCAATAATCCAAATTTACCTTGTTAATATACACTGTAAAATGCTATACTACACTTTGTTGTCAAATAAAATGTTTCAGACCATAACTGTGAAACATATAATTGCAAAATACAGCTATTTTCTGCTACCAGCATGTGCAGTAAAAATTATCATCATCACTCCTTCCTCCAGGGGTGCTGAACCTGTCAAGAAAATCAAACGTTTGAACATTGTCATCTTATCTGAGATATGTTATTAAAATCAACAATGTAAATGTCTCACAGGGGTAAGAGTTATGTGAGGACTGTAAACCCAGAGACATTATGCTTTTTTATTTTGCTCTTTTAATTTCTGTTCTATCATGTAGGAAGGAACATGGGAAGCAGTAGAGAGCTGAGTATCAGGGTGACATGGTTTGGAGATTCTTATCCTATACCAATATATTAACAAATTGGTCTAATTCAGTTACTAAGACCAGTCTTCGGGAAACAAAAAAAAAACAAAAAACACAAAAAACAAACAAACAAAAAACCAACCAACCAAAACCACTCAAGCTCTCATCTTTGTTAGGAAAAAGCAAAACCAAATTTCTTCCTTTTCCCAAATCCATTTCAAAGAACTGCTCAGCCATTTGCTTTTAAATTTGCCTGCATAGTAGCTAACTTGAGTTTGGAGAGAACTCATATATGGGATTTTCCAAATGACATTCACAGCAGACTATGAAAATCTTTGTATAGTCTGGTATAGCATTTACTGATTTGTTTAAAAGTTCTGAAAAGAAAATTAAAATAGGGGCCGTGGATACTTTATATAAGTTCTTTCACAATTTTCTATGTGACATATCTTTCAGAAAGCTTCTTATTTGTTTCCAAACCACACGAAGTTCAGAGTTCAAATTTCTCTGAAATTTAGAGTGTTAGCTCCTTTCGTTTATGTTTATTTGTTAAAGAACTTGTTGTTTGTTTTTTTTTAAAACTCAGAGGAAAAGGCAATTTCTTAAATAAATGCTTTTCTGGCTCTACTTCTTGGAAAAATGTTTGAAACTCAGTGATATTATCAATATTTTGTAAATTTTTCTTTATTCTTCTTTTAACAGCATCCCCAATGAAATATGTTTTTAAAAGTTCCCTAACTTGGTCATACATGTGTAATTTTATTTGTTGATAAGAACAATATTTTCTGTAAATGTAAGGTTTTTTTTCTTTTTGTTTTTTAATGACATTCTGTGTCCAAACCAATACCACATTTAGAATTTTTATGTACTTGCATGTGTCTGCTCTACCATTGTATTTTTTGACAATACCTACCACGCTCTCCACAATACAGGAAAGCTAATCGAAAGCCAATGCATAAATGGTCAGCATGTGATTATTGTGTTAGGTGTGCTAAGACAGGAGGGAAGCTGCATTGGCAAGCAATGACATGTGCTGTTTTGAAATTATGTTCTTGGGTTTGTGCCACTAGCAGGAAGGAATGTAAACCCTGGCACACTCTGCTTATGATACAACTAAAATTACTGAGGAAAATACCGGGTTTCAGCTACCCTTGCAAGGTGGATGTGTTTTTAGCGACTTCTGTGCTTCTCAGCACAGCTTCTGCAAGAATCCTCTATTAGCTGCTTTCATTTTCCTGGTTTCTTGCTTACAGCTAACCTGCATTGATCAGTCTCTTAGTTGTATTATCAGAGTTGGCAGGGCTAATAGATTTTTATTGTTTGGGGTTTTAATACGCTTTATTACTATGTTGAATTCCAAGTAACTTTTGAGTGTGGAAATCTACAGTTTCTAGTAGTTGAAGGACTAAATCATGAAATGATTTAGACAGAAATCTATGGAGGGAAGTGGAGGGAAGAAAGTCATATAAGAACATGTCCAGAACAGTAAGGGATAATACCTAAGATGAAAATTAAAATATCTTTATCTAAAGGCATGCAACATATTTACTCCTTTGGAACAACACTTAGACATAAGCAATTTCACAATCGTCAGTGAAACTTCAGTGGTTCCTGAAAGGGGAATTTGAGACAATTTATTTGATACTTCATAAAATTAGGTGGAGATAAACATTTAAAAATACCTGTATTTATTAGTTTGGAGTGAAGCAGAAATCCTGGATAAGCAGACTTCTCTATTTATCAATACCTTGATTGTGTCAACACATACACACACACACATCGCCCAGTTTGGAAAAGTTTAACCAAAATAATTCAGGACAGAGTATGATTAATTTATCCATCAGTTTTTATATGATAAACTTTCTGGTACTAATTCAGCTGACAGTTTTAATGGTTTTAATGAATGCAGTGGGAAATTCAGGATTTGAGATAAGCTTTTGAGTTATTATCAAGTGTTATCAATGTCTTTCAGCTAGTTTTCTTTCAACAGGCTATGTCATCCTGTTGGTTTACCAGTTGAAGATATTTGATTAACTGAAGACAAATGTCTTGATGCTTCCAGTTAATTCTTTGTCCAGAATTTAGTTCTTGTATTGAATCACAACTGAAGTGAGTCATCACAGTAGAAATGAAAACAGGCAGATGAAATACAAGCTTTTAAGACATTTTCCTGACATTTTTCTCTCATTTTTGAGAACACAGAAACATCAGAATGTTCGTTTTCCTGGAATTTCCTAAAAAATGGCCTAATTAGGAAGATGCTGATAGGAGCTATGTCTCTGATTAGTAATAGAATAGGTTTCAGACATGACCTTTCCAAGCTGTAGATGACTGAAATTGTTGGTGAAATGTATTCCTTGTTATTATTAATAAAGTGATATTTAGATCTTCATGAATAGATGAGTGTAAGGGAAAAAAGCCCTAAGGACAGACTCAAGGCACATGTAAATTAATATACTTCCGCTATCCTTAATAAGATTAGGCCAATTTACGCCAGTTGAGGATCTGTTCAATGTTACAGTAACATTAACTGACATGCCACATTTTCAAGTTTAATAAGCTTAATACTGCTTCAGAGTTATATTTCCTTGTTGTACACTGGCATGTTTCTTATGTTCTTTAAGACAGAGTAAATTTTATTCTAATTTCCAGAGTTGTTAAATCCTAGAGCATTTCTTACTGTAGATGTATGTATTTTTAGTATGATATTGAAGCTGAGGGGCTTAATTTAATTATATGACTGTGTGCTAGGCCATTGTCATTTTCCTGTAGGGTAGTGGCACTGGTAATGTAGGTATTTTCATAACTAATTTACAGTAGCAGCTGCAAAGCTGCATACATTTTAGATTGGCTGGTTTTTAAGTGAATTTCTTAGTATCTGAGAGAAAGACAAAGAACTGTTAAAGTATAAATCATTAATTTGATTGATAAGCTTGTGTCTACAGGGGCAAGAAAATGTCTTTTCAATTGTTTTACAAACCACCATGGGAGGACTGCCTACACTTTTGACTGTAGAATTTGCACAAGAGATTTTTGATATTGCTACAGAAGAAGAGTAGATGGATGTATTTTAAAAATGGCCAAACATAGAATAGATAATACCACTCTGAATAGTGATACAGTCTTACATGTACATTTAGAAACAGAAAGAAAGGCTAACAATTTTATATAGATTCACGGATTTAGAGTTTCCTGCCAGACTTTTTTCCTAAGTGAGCCACAGGTTGCAACTTGTTATAGCATGTGATCAGGACTGGGGCAGGGGTGGGGAAAGCCATGTGAAATGCTAAACTTATTTTATACTCTGAGGTTGCCAAATAGAGTCCTAATGTTTGCAGCACTTTGTGTAAATTATTTTTTCTTGCGTATGGCTTTCAATCTTTGGAATAGTTTGGAGAACACATCATCTATTTTTGAAAATGTTTGTAACAGAGTTAATATTCAAGATATTTATTTTATATTCAACCCACTCTACCAACTACAAAATAATGGCTTATAAACATCTTGCCTCTGTAAATAAAAAAATGTTTAATCAAAAAGAATTGTCTTGTGCAGTTAAAAACATCATACAACCTTTCCTCAAGTTGGGTTATATATCCATACATAAAACCCATAGAAATTTTAATTTGTGACACACTTTATATTCCTAAGCATCCTCTATTCTGAATCTTTTGTTCAAACTGCATGCTGTGTGATTTCTCCAATGCTTCTGCACTCTCAGAAGAATGAAAAGGATAAATACATAGATCAAAAAGGGGGCACATTGCTCTCAAGAGAGCAATTAGTGATTGTTTGCATAGTCTATAAAGTTCAAATGCAAAATAAAAGCCATGCATCCCACTAATGGTTGAATTCTGCTCTTGCATTTCCCAGAGGAAATGATGGCAAAGCATAATTTCCCAGAAGAAGGAAAGACTTTATTTTAAACAGCTTCACGTTTGAGGATATTGGTATTGAAGTTCTATGCATACCTGCATTTCAGGGAAATGTGTATTTTTCAACACTTTATTAATGGCAACAGACTAATTTCCACTTGTATATGTTTTTAACCTTTCCGTTTCCTTGTTCTGGGTCAGTAACTTATGAATTTACAGATTTTTGGATGTTATTCTTCAATGTAATGACCACTTTACATGGTTGCTCATCTTCAATCAGCACTTTAGATGCGGCTGCTCATCTCATTACAGTCAGCCTCATAATAATTTCTATTGACACTAGTCTTAATTTATG
Source organism: Psittacus erithacus (assembly GCA_009867235.2). NCBI lineage: Eukaryota > Metazoa > Chordata > Aves > Psittaciformes > Psittacidae > Psittacus > Psittacus erithacus. Next base: position 5,648 of record WYDI02005253.1, on the reverse strand, counting down.
GGTAAACTAATTCTCCTTTTTAATTTGCTATTTTCCCTCTCTACTTACCTTTCCTTCCTCATCCCCCAGCCCGTCCCTTCCTTTACGGCAAAGTCCTATCTTCACCAGCTGTGCTCCATTGATCCTCTGGGGTCTGTAAGATGGCACCTGTTGGTGAAAGAACAGCCAGAACTGACATTACCCACAGTGCCTGGCTCCTGTTGCTGCCTAACAGTAAAATTATTAATGTTTTAATAATACTTTGTACCTTAAGATTCTGGTTTAAAAAGCATTAACATTATTTGGGGAGCAGGAACATTTTTCAAAGATGAGCAAATAAGTCTTATATTTCAGGCAAATTTATAATATTATATATTCTGGTATTTGCATATCTTTTGTTCAAAGAAAAGTCTCAACCTAAGCCATGCTATGTAGGCAATATTTTTTATATATATTCTTGAAACTGAATTTGCTTGTAAACTCAGCACTAAAATAGTGCCTGTCTCAGGAAGTGACATAATGAATATATAGTTTTCATAAAAACATTAATTATTTTTCCAGTCCCTTGGAAATTTTAAGTGATGACGTCTGATCTGCCACATAGAGCAGGTATTTGAGATATCTTTGAAAGGAATCTGTATTTTTAAGTTTTGGCTAGCATAGAACTAATTTTTTTTGCAATAGCAAATATGGGGGCTATGTTTGGGAATTTTGCTGCAAACAGTAATATAAGAAAGATGTTTTAGTTACTGTTGAGCATTGCTTACACAGAGCCAAGGCCTTTTCTGCTTCTCACACCACTCCACCAGCGAGCAGGATAGGGGTGCACAAGATGTTAGGCGGGAACAGCCGGAACAGCTAACCCAAAGTAACCCAAAAGATATTCTACGTCATATGGTGGCCCGCTCAGCATATAAAGCTGGGGGAAGAAGAAGGAAGCGGGGAATATTCAGAGTGATGCTGTTTGTCTTCCCAAGTAACTGTTATGCATAACACAGCCCTGCCTCCTGGAGATGGCTGAACACCTGCCTTGCAGTGGGAAGGAGTGAATGCACTCTTTATTCTGATTTGCTTGCATGCATGGCTTTTGCTTTACTTTTGGACTGTCTTTATCTCAACCCATGAGTTTTCTCACTTTTACCCTTCTGATTCTCTCCCCATCCCACTGGCAGGGAGTGAGAGAGCGGCTGTGTGGTGCTTAGCTGCCAGCTGGGGTTAAACTGCTACATATATGTAACATATATGCTATAAAATTCAATGTCAAGAACCACTAGTTACTAGATTAGTTTATTCTGATATGAGAAAAGTAATTTTCACAGCTGAAACTGGCACTGTTTTGAAGAAACTTCCAGTTTTATTTTAGGTGTCCTATTCACTGACAATTACATAGCTAGTGACTTGACCACGGATGCTTGGTGTTTATATTTCCTGAGAAAGTTCCAGTTAAAAGCTTACCATATGCCGTAAATCTTTTCCTCCATATAGCTTTCAACACAAGTGATGTACATTGGCATTCAAGCTTTAGCCTTCCTTTCATTCACTGTTGTCAAGTTATCCAGACATTCCTTTACCAGGAATTTTTAAAAATCTTCAAGAGTTTGTTTGGTTTTTTTTCCCTCTGGCTGGTTTGTTTGTTTGTGGGGTTTTTTTTGTTTTGTTTTGTTTTTTTTTTTGTTGGTTGCTTTTGTTTTGGTGTCTTTTTTTTTTTTTGTTATATTTAGAGGTTCAAAGTTTCTTAGAAAAAATTGTGGAATATAACTCAGTTATTATCAAGCAGCAATGATAATCCCACTTTAGATTAGGCGGTTGAGGGGACAATGAGAATTTCATAGGAAAATACTAATTGGAGAGGATTCTGGAGAAGTATCATAAATGAAAACTCTGCATATAGAAGCATGAAAGATGTTTTGTAAATAATTTCAATACACACGGAATGCTTAAAGATGTAGAAAAGTTTGACATTTGTTTACTATAAATAAATTCTAAAAATTGAAACATTCACATTTTTCCTGCAAAATACTTATTTTTTGTTTAAAACCAGGCTATGAACTTATATTGGTTCTCTGGAGTAAGAATATCATAGCTTAAACCCAGATGGCAACCAAGTACCACACAGACACCCAATCACTTCTTTGCCTTGCCTCCCTTCCCAAGGCAGGATGGGAAGGAGAATTGGAAGAATGTAAACCCCCTGGGTTGAGACAAGAACAGTGTAATAACTGAAATAAAGTTCAACATAATGATAATACCAATAATTACAATAATGAAACTAAGGAACAACAAAAAAAAAAAAAAAAGAGAAATTGCAATTCAGAAAACACAAGTGATGCACAACACAATTGCTCACCACTCACTGATCAATACCCAGCCCATCCCAAGCAGCTCCAAAGTAGATCTGAAAAGAAAGACATGACTGCAGGGACTTTTCTTCCTTATCACCTTGACAGTGAGACAATGACATGGCTGGAATAATCCTTCACTCGTCATGAGCATTGTTCATGGCATTTTGATTAGCATGAGTGTCCTTCAATGTCAATTCCGCTGGCCTGACCCAAAGCAGTCCCAACTAGACAAAGGCTCTAGTCTAAGACTATTATCATAAGTAAATCTATTATAATCACATCCTGTGGCAGAAATATAAAGGGTAGATGACCCAACAAATATTTCCTGTCCCTAACTTTTTTACCTCTACAGTACATATAGTGAGTACAAATATGTATGCCGAAATGCATACAGTGAGCATGAAAATAATTGTTTAGCTCTAATGAATCATTGAGAAGAAAAATGCAAAGATATACCTATTCACTTGTGGTTCTTCTGACATGTGGAGAAACCTTCATATATATGTATACACACATATATACACGCCTTCCCCCCCAGCCCTTTGTAGCTGATTTCCACAGAAGTGCAATAAGATGGAGTTTTCTAAGAGCAATTTTTCTGATTGACATCTGAAATTCTGTGAATTTTACTTTGTTAGAAATTTAGTTCTGCATCTGGCTTACAAAGTGAAAAGGCAAGAAGACTTTTAAAAGTGTCTTTAGTGAAGACTAGTGTCGAAACAGGCTAGGTGGTTATTTTTCAGTATTAGCTATTCAGCACACCAAATCTCGCTTTGCGTCCTCTGCAGGTAACACACACAGTTTAATTATATTTTTTTTTAAATAAATCCCAAGTATAATTTTTTAATTATTCACAATGACATAAGATCTTGGAATGGAGTAATTTTTCTCTGGGTCCTTTACTAAATTTGATGGGCAACATTTTTTCTGCCTCCCTCAAACCTCAAGTGTTATTCAAACTGACATATGCTTTCTTTCAGTACTTTGCCTGTAGCAAAAATTTATAGCATTCTCCTGGCCTTGGCAATTTAATTTTCAGAAATCTATTTTCTTAGTCTATGTTGCTGTAGTTTTATTTCCCCTAAATACAAATCTTTATCTGGAGTAACATATGTAAACTTTTTAGTATGCTGTTAGGATACCCTATGAGTATAATTCATAATAGCTGTAAAACTTAAGCAAGTTTAATTCTCAAGGTAATTTCTGATGCTGCGTGACTAACACGGCACACTAAATCACTAATTTATTTCAATACTATTAGTTATGTATTTTTAAAGTACATCTGCTTATATTCTTTTGAAATTTTATATTTAGTTGGAATAAATTCACCTCTGTTCTATAGAATATACCCTAAACACTAAATGTGACTAAATTGACCTAACTTATTATTTGAGTTGTATACAGAAAGCTTAGATGTTCTGACAAAAATGTTTAATATAAGAATGATTTTCTTGTTAATTTAAAGAGCAATAATCTTTAGCTAGAGATACCCAAGTTGCCTAATTTTTGTTCGCATGGTATTCTTCTGTCTAATATAACACTAAATTTTGTTTCCACTTCATAGTGAGTAAACTGGAAAGGATACTGCAAGATAATAGCTAGATAAGAATATGCTGCTGAAAGCATAATAGAAAGACAAAGCATTGGTGTACTATATTTTCAGTACCTACATACTGATACTATATGTAATACATTTTCAATACATAGCCTTTTTTCTTAGAATTAAGGCTAGAGTGCTATAATGAATCTTTAATCCCTAAATAGACAAAGACTTCCCTGCTGCAGAAGGCAGACAACAATTGTTTTCTGGCTCTCCCCTGTAGTAAGCTAGTCTTCTCCACTGAAGGAGTACTGTATCATACAACTGTAAAAATTCTTAGTCTAAAAATATGTTATTGAACTCTCAGTTTCTGATCCTTCCTTCTCAAAAGTCCATCTACTTTGTTTAGTTGTTTATTTTTATTTAACTATGGCCTATTACAAATATAAAATATTTGCGTAGACAGCTATATAAAATATATAAATATATGCGTGTGCAGAATGCACACATGCATAAATATACATAGGAGGTAAACATTAGATCTACTCCTCATCCTTCTGTATGCCTAACTATTGGGCTATGAAGTTAGACCCCCATTAGTTGAAATAATCTTATTTTATATATATTAACATACAAAGCATTATTTTCTTCACAGTTTGCTTTTATAATTGCAAATGTTGACTTTGTCATTATAATTTCATAAGCTGCATATTTATTTTTGTTTATAACTTTTTTCTGGTTTTTTTCCGAGTACTCTTTCTTTCTGCTATATAGATGAACTTTCTTGCACACTTGCTATTAGCAATTCTTTTGAATTAGTACAGATAGGTGATATCATCCAGTGATTTCTAGTGGAAACTGTAGATGTGTAATTTTGGTTATTGCATGCTTATTTTATAATGATAAAGACTGCTAAGTTGGAGAAGTCAAAAAAAAAATATCACATAATACCTTATTAAGGAAAAAAATACAGTTGCACTTACAGTCTTTGTTTCAATGCTGATTATGTCAAATGACTCCAAGGTACAAACTCTAGCTACTACTTTTGAATAATCAAGGGTTTTTTTAATAAAATTATAGACAAGCTCTTAATGACACAGTCCAAATATACAAAACATTCATTTTCATCTATTCCTTCTTAAATGATTTGTAGCCAGTTTGATCCTATTTATACAATCATCATAACTCACCCCATCTATGTCTTTTCTGTTATACTTCATCTGCTTAATCTCCAGTTCTTTTCCTTCACTTTCTTTTCTGTTTCCTGAATTTTTAAATACCTGACAAAAGAATGTTTGTGCAACTGTGTGTGTGTGGAACAGCACTGAAAGTGAAAAACACAGCACTGTACCAGCTACTAAGGAGAAAAATGACTGCTACTGCTGAGAGTATTCATAGCCTCCATACTGCCTGCTGCAGGGCCACCCACCATACTCTTAGGGGTGGCTCTTCTCATTGATGCTGTAACTCGCCTGAAAGAGCATCAGCAGGTGGGGGGTTTGACTGGGGCTGTACGCCTGTTAAAGCGTAATGTGGGTGTCCTAAGATGAGCTCAGGGAGGATGGAAAACTCCCATGGATCAGAAGGGAAAAAAGCTCACTTGCTGGAGGCCACGGTTAAAGCGTTTTTGGTATGGAGGACAATGGCTGAAGTACAAATATGGGGAGGCCTGGCAGATTGATTATATCACACTCCTACCAACCCAACAACGCAAGCGCCATGTGCTTACCATGGTGGAAGCAACCACCGGATGGCTGGAAACATACGCTGTGCCCCACACCACTGCC
>WYDI02005250.1:0-13032 GCA_009867235.2 Psittacus erithacus | reverse complement strand
TCCCTGAGCTGCTGCTCACGCTCTGGGGGTGCAGCCCAGCACACGGGGGGGTTCTGGGCTCAAGCGCTCACTGAAGCGGGGTCATGGGCAGCTTCTCATCAACCCATATGCCAAGTCCCTTCTCCTCAGGCTGCCCCATCTGCTCTTCCCCAGACTGTGTTTGTGCTGGGAATTGCCCTGACCCAGGGGCAGGACCATGCACTTGGCCTTGTTGAACTCCATGAGGTTCACTCGGTCCCACCTCTCCAGCCTGTTCAGGTCCCTCTAATGGGCAGCGGGATGCAGAGGTGAAAGAAGCACCAGTTCGAGAAGCAGATATCCCCACGCGATGCTCTTCTGCTCCTCACTCAAAATCAGCCATAAATCTGCTCCTGTAGCTTCTCCATGCAGAGCATCAGGAGAAGCTCACAGTCAGCCTGCCATGCCCCCACAGAGAAGAATGCAAGAGAGACAGAAACATTTGGCATTTAATCATCTTCCTGAAGTGCAAACAGGGAGACAGTGCAAATAACCAGTTTTCATTACAGCTGATAAGAAGTTTGTAAAGTATCAAATGCTGAATATGCTTGTGATGCCAATTCTTACATATAATCAATCAAATCTATTCTCTCTCTTAATGCATTGACAGTACCACAGCCCTCACTATGGATTCAGAGAGGTATTTCAGAGCTAATGTTCATGAGGCTAAGACTGAAAGGTGAGTAAATGCTCAGTTCAACTTGTGCTTCACTGGAAAGAATGAAAAGGAAGGAAGGAAAAATTAAAAATACTATAAAAAATACTATAAAAAAGAAAAAGGGAGAAGGGAATAGAAAAAGGGGAAAAAGGCAGAAAATGGAAAAGGAAAAAATAGAAAAGGGAAGAAGAAAAGGGAAAACATGAAAATGGAGAAAAGGGAAAAGGGAAAAAAGAGAAAAGGGAAGAGAGGGAAGAGGAATAAAGGGAAAAGGAAAACGGAAAAAGGGGAAAGAACGGAAAAGAGAGAGGAGGGAAAAGGGAAAGGAAAGAAGAGGAAAAAATGGAAAAGGAAAAAAGGAAAAAGCGTAAGGAGGGAAAAGAAAACAGAAAAAGGGGAAAGAAGGGAAAAGGGAAAGGATGGAAAAGGGAAACAAAAAAGAAAAAGAAAAAAGATAGGGAAAAAAAAGGAAAAATAAAAGAAAACTAAAAAGTAAAAAGAAACAAAAAAAAAGCAGAAAGAAAGAAGGAAAAAGACAAAAACAGAAAAAATAAGAGAGAGAAATAATAAGGAAGAAAGGAAAGGGGGCACGGAGAGAAAAAGAAGTGAGGAAGAAAAGAAAAAGAGGAAGAATATCCAGAGAAGTGACAGTTTCCAGATATTAAAGGAACAACCTGAAGCCATCTTTTAAAAAAAACAAGTCCTTCCTAATAAGATGCCTAACAGCCTGTGAATTACACAGCCATAAAACTTCTACTTACATGTGACATTTGCTGATAGGAATTAATCAGGGCTCAGAGAAGAGGAGACGCTTTGGAGTTCAATGGGTATTATCCCAACTTTAACCATATTAGCGGTGGTCTGAAAGCAGGACATTGTCATCCAGACAGACGGACGATGCTCATAACCAGTGGTAATTTGTAGGACGCATAATTTGCTCCTACCAAAATAGCACAGCATGTGGGTTTTTTTTTTCCCTTTTTAGTATATAGTCATGTCGTTTCTTTTGGCTTGTCGAGAGAAATCTGCTCCGCAGAAGCAGAGCAAGAGCTCAGACCTTCAGCAGCTCACACGAAACAGGTGGCCGGGCATCAGGGGAAATACAGCTTTTTTTGAGCAAGTTAATAAAATAAACAGATGATTACAGAAAACCAAGACCAAGCTGGCTTCCCTCGCAAGAAAACAGAAAGTCACAGGCAAACTAAGTTTAGGCTAGGCGAGCGCTGATTGAAAACACACTCTGCCACCACCTCTCTGAGTTTTACCAACACACCGAGTTTTCACCTAAAAAGATACTTAGGAAAAGAAGAGTCATCTGCTCAGGAGCTCATCCCCATACCCACAGCTGGATGCAAAGACAGCCTGCCCAGGTTCGGGGCTCATGGAAGTCAGGTTAAGATAGTCTGGTTGACTTAAGCCTTCATCCCTGCCATCATCATCTCCCCCATCAGACAAGAGTGAGCAGCACTTACGTGAAAGTTGAAATTTAAGTCCTAATCCTTCAACTTTCCATGGGAGAAAACATCAGGAGGTATCTCTCCTGCATGCTCCCACACGGCTCTCGCAAATGTTGGTTATTTCATGGCGGAGATTCACCAGAGAAAAAACCCATATAAAATAGAAGGGAAAAAAAAAATAAAGCAAAAACCCACCCCAGAAAATAAATGCCTGTATCCCTAACAAAGCAGCAGGGTGGAGCCAGCACACCCTTATATTTAGCTGCAGGCAAAGCCTTAAAGTTATAGTACATTTATTTTCCATGAATCACGTCAAAGCTACAAGATGAAAAAACCCGATCTCTTGCTATTTGCCCTGCTCTGTTCTTCATAGGGGACACTGGGATCATTGTTATCACCATTTTGTTTTCATTTTATGAGCTCAGGAGTTTAGGGATGGATCAAGAGACTTCAACAAGCTCAGATGAAGTTACCTCAAGCTAAAGTAAGTGCAGTTTCCCACAACCCTGAATTATCAGTGTGGGGTTTTTTACAGTGGAAAAAAGTTGTTACAAGGCTTAAATCACACCTCATAATAGTCAGAAAACGCTTAAGGGCTGACGGCTGATCTCAAAGGTTCTGAATTCCTTCTATCTCTACCTGTCCCAGCAGAGCAAGCCTGCATGGCAGCCAAGGTCAAAGCCCATCTGCAGAGGGCACAATGTGCCAGGATGTCCTACAACACACAGATAGGGAGAAGAAGGGATAATGGGAGCTATCTATGGTGAGGCGACAGGACCTGCCTCATCCCCTCCTGAGGCTGTATCCGCCCTGACCACCCAACCACCTCCCCACTGGCCTTGAAGCTCGCTTTGGCTTTCATGCAGTGCCAACCCCCCCGGGCACCGCAGCAGATGCTGAGCACTGAATTGCAGCTTCCTGTGCCAAAGCCAGGGACAGCAGAAGGCTTTGCCAGCCCATGAAAATCAGCATCTGCACTATGCCACTTGCACAGCTGTACTGTGACAGCGGGGTCCCGAGACAGGGTTATCCATGGGGACAACGTGGGGGAAAGGGAAATGAGGCCATTACACCACAGCAGTGATGTGACATCCTTAGGTAGGCTTCAGGGAAAGATCATAGAGGACTGAATAGGAAATTTCACCTTTCTCAGTATTTTTCCCTTAACTTTACAGCAGAGCTGAATGCAGAACAGTGCCTGAAAAGCCTCAAGAGAAGAAATCAATCGTTTGCTTTCTGAGCAAGCACCAACAGAACATGTTTTGTTTGTCATCTGCTTGTTTTCTCTTTATTCCACTAAAAGGGATGTTCCCTCAGCAGTCATAACACCCAAGAGCAGGACAACCCTGAACCGCTGCCATGAGGATCCACACATTCCAAACAGCAACCACCACTAGGGCAAACCTGCCTTAGACAATAAAGCACAAAAGCATCAGCCAAGCCCATGCTCTCCCATGAAAGCACGCCTCCACTTCCAGCAGAGGTCTGCTCCCTCTCACTATTGCTTCATGAATATTGCTGCTAAAGTCTGTTTTACCTCATGCATTTTAAGAAAACACTGAAGATATTTCTTCTCACATTCCCCATGGGTAGGGACCACCATCCTTCCTGCTCCTCTCACCAGACAACACTCCTCTCACCTGCAGAAAGGCAACATGCTGCTGTGGCCTCACCCCATCAGCATCATTTCCAACAGCAGATCAATAGATTGGAATGAAAAGCCATTTTTTCTCCTCACCCTGTGTTTTGAAGCTGAGTGGCATCTGGGATCTCTCCTTCTCCTGCACAGGACCCCATAACAGGACCTGACATTTACTCCATGGGAAAGAAGGAGTATCATCATTGGCTTAAGAGCATCAGTCTCCTAGCACAAACTGGAGGACCATAGACTCTATAGAACTGTTATGGTTGGAAGGAACCTCAAAGCTCATCCAGTTTCAACCGCTGCCACGGGCAGGGACACCTTCCACTAGAGCAGCTCGCTCCAAGCCCTGTCTTGAACGCTGCCAGGGATGGGGCAGCCACAGCTTCTCTGGGCACCCTGTAATGATGAGCAAGTTTGATTTAGCACAAGGATGCACCATGCCACAATGACAGCCAAGAAGTGGCATGTTAGAGAGCTACACCAGATGTGATTAGAAGTTGGTAATCAACCAATGCTGCACACAGCAGAGTGCTGCACAGGCCAACTCTGGAGGGACAACCATGAGAAAAAACGTATTGTGTCAATGTACAGGCATTTGGAGACAACCCAACAGCAGATCTCTTGACTGAAAGAGATATTTTTGTTTGTTTGTTTTGAACTGTTGCTTGCCAGTGCAGGACCTCACGTTGGGCATTTGTCCTAGCATACAATTTGCATGCCAGATGCTCTTTCGTCTTGCTAATTGTTGAAACAAAGTGGATACTGAATGAGGTCCTTTGAGGTTGGCAGGGGCTTCAAATACAGCCAGTGTTGAGCTAGTTCTGCTTCCAGTGAATGGAATAGCAAATGTACGTTGGCAAAATGCTCTTTGCTGTTTTCTTTATTAATAACACAAAAGCAAAATTGCTCGAACAGTGGTGAATAGCTTCAGAAATCCCTTCTCTGTTCAGGTCAAAACGGTTGCTGGCCTCAAGCTTGCAAAAAGACCACAATGGCACTGAATACCAGAGATGGGCAAGTCACCTTGCTGAGTCGAGTGGTAGCTTTTATTCAGGCTCAGGCAGTTGTGTGTCAGCCTTCTCCTAGTCCATGCATGCTGTGCTCTCCAGCAGAGACAAAAGGAGCTGAGCATCAAGCTCAGATCAATGGGGAGTTTAAAAAGCTGAGCAAAAGACTGGAAATAGCTGGAAAAGATGGGCCTCAGGGCCTTAGGAGGTGTTTGCCAGAGATGCATGAACCTGGGAAACATGAGGAACTACCTGAAAGACTGAGTTGCACTCCAGGAGACCATGTAAGAGATGGGTAATCTACATTGGACCACAACACGTCAACTCAGATCTGAACCATGGGCAGAAATACCTTCACAAAGGGATGTCTAGGCCTGTATCTTGTCTTTAATAGTGTGTGATATGGAATATGCAGGAGAAATGTGCAGAAAGCTAAGAGATGCTTCCTTCCCACTCAATCTGACAGCTGCTGAGAGGGTCCTAGGCTGGAGGTTGCATCTGAATCCCTGGAAGCATTGTGCATGTCCTATCCTTGGCAGTGATCAAGGCCAGGTTGGATGGGGCTTGGAGTAACCTGCTCTAGTGGAAGGTGTCCCTGCCTGTGGCAGGAGGTTGGAACTGGATGAGCTTTAAGCTCCCTTTCAACACAAACCATTATGTGATTGATTCTATGAATCTCAGAGCCAGCAGCTCTCACTGGTCCTTGAATTTGTCTAATTGCTTTCTGAACCCTTTCATACCTTTGGCCTCCAAAATACTTGGTGCCAATACGCTCCCCGATTGAATTATACACCATATGAAAAACTTCCCTTTTGTTTGCTTTAAACCTGCTGCCAAATAATTTCATTTCACAGCCATTTATTCCTGGGTTAAAAAAAAGGCATTGAATAAACCATTCCCTCCTCCCCTTCTCCATACCAGTCACAGTTTGACATTTCTGTCTATATGAAACCTCCAAGGACGGGGACTTTTATAGCCTAAGGTGCCTCATCTGTTGAGCCTCTCTTCCTGCAGAGGCTTCTCCATTTTTCCTACCTCCATCACTCCTTCTGCATTGGGCTGCATATTACCGAAGATACTCCTGCAAGATGAAGTCCAGACGCATGCCTTAGGTCCTCCTTTTCTTCTCAAACTCCATCTTAACAATGTCTAACATTGAATTTTATTTTCTGACAGTGACTGAGACTTTAGCTGACATTTCAAAATTATATATCCACAGTGATGCTATTTTCCCAGCTCTCTGTGGTTTAACTCCCTAAAGTTGGCAAATATTGTCATCTCTCTGGTCATCTGTTTCCAGAACATTTACAAACCTGTTGAACAGTTCAGGTGCTAGTGTGCATTCCTGTCGGTTTCCCCTGGTATCCACAGTGAAAAATGAGCATTTCCGTTCTTCCCCTGTTTTCTAGATTCTTCTTTGTTCTCCAACCCACTTTTGGCCTCCAACTCACTTTTGGCCTCCATGGTTGCTCATCTAAGACCAGCTATGTACACATCAGCAGGGGTCTTCACCATCCTGTCTTCTCCCCACATAGCCTTGGGCATGATGGAGCAGATTGCCTTCTCTCAAGCCTAACTCTAAGCCTTCACATTGATGTTTCCCAAAATCTCAAAGCAAAGCTGGAGCCAGAACACTTCATTCCTCTAGGATTGCACCAACCTCTGTATTTGAGAGGGAATCCCAGCACAGGTTCAGGCTTGGATGGCATCTCTCACCACTTGAATCAGGGTCATCTTTCAACAGACACACTCCAAAGGCCAGAAGAGCCCCAGGCAGTCTGTGTGCTCCTCAGGCATTGCGCACATATCTAATTGGGAGCCTCAGCTTCCCAGGAGAGGATCCCCCACAACTCAAGTTTCCTTCAATTAGAAATTCAAAGCAGAAACCAAACCCCTCCATCCAGACATCCATGAGCTTTGAGGCAATGGACATATATTTTAAGCTTTCTATCTTGTATCTGTGATCACCACACACCAGATGACTGCAGTGACAAAAAGTCATCCAAGTCCAAGCCAAAGCTGTAGCAGCAGTTCCCAAAATAGAGGTGGGCAATGAGGGTGAGAGAAGAAAGAGAGGGATAAACAGCATCCTGGGACACCAGAGAGCGCAGCACCTTGGCCAGACCTGAAATGAGTTGCCCAGAGAAGCTGTGGCTGCCCCATCCCTCGCAGTGCTCAAGGCCAGGTTGGACACAGGGGCTTGGAGCAAGCTGCTCTAGTGAAAGGTGTCCCTGCCCGTGGCAGGGGTTGGAGCTGGAGGAGCTTTCAGGTCCCTTCCAACACAAACCATCCCATGGTTCCATAAGCATGCACATGCACACATGAATGCATTGGCTGCTCTCCTAACTAGGACACCACGGTCCCCACCTGCAATGCTCAACATGGCACAGGGCAGGGCAGTGTCTCCAGTCTCCTCCATCCCCCATGATATTTATGTTACAGCTACCAGGATTAATTTTTTGCTGACTGCAGTGGCTTGCCCTCCCTCTACAGAATTTCATTAATGCTGTTTTGCTGGATGGGGGAGACCAAACAGCCTCTTATTTTTATTTTATTCCTCCCCTCTCTGCCCTTGGCTTCAAAACACTTTCAAGGGTCTCCTCCTATGTATCCACACAACATCCCTCAGCATTACTCAGGGTGAGACAACACTCTGAGGCCAAATGCTGTTCCCGAATCTTAGGCCCTGATACCAAACCAGCAGCACTGAAGCACGCTCAGCACAAGAGACTTGACTGCTGAAGATGAGACCAGCCCAAGACCAGAAGGGATCCCACCATCACAGTGCAAGCCTCTGTCAAGGGAGATGCAGCCCTTGAAGGCAACAGGATGGGGAGCCAGAGCTGCCACCTTTGCATCAGCAACCCGAACCAGGTTTTCATCCCCACAGCCATTCCGGTGAGAGCCATTTATACACAGGTGGACCTCAGCATCTCTCCCATTGAGCACCGTAAGCCAGACTTGCTTTGCACAGCACTGGCTGGATTATTTTTCCCAGCACAGAGGCTCTGAGGTGATGTCTAAACATTTCAAAGCCACCATCAAGAGCCGTCACCATGAAGCCACCCAAGCTCCAGCTGCCTTCTCTTTCTCCCACAATCTACCATTAGCAAACACACACACCAAGGAGAAAGGGTTCTTAGGAAGAAGAACATGCTCAACTCTTATTTACCTGGGTGGGAGTGAGGCACTTCACAACATCAGTCCTCTCAGAAATTCCAGCTTTATGCTACAATGAAAAGGAAATATTTTCCTACACAGGGGTTATAAGATGTTGCCATAGTGGCATGTGTGGGTGTGCGCTTGGGCATTATCTAAAGGCCCAGATCTGCAAAGATGCACACAAATTGCTTGACTCCCATGAAAACAGCAAGAATGGCTTTAAAATGACCTGAGTGCTGAGATCAGACCCACCCAGACAGCATCAACGCGTGCTACTGAGGAGCAGAAAAAGGGATAAAGAAAAAGAGGTGATACATAAAATCTTACTCCTCCTCACAAATTGCTTCTGCATCAAGTATGTTTTTTCTGTGCCAATATAACAACACATTAAACTCTACTTAACTCCTCACTGGTGCGATGGAAGGTGCTGCACAGATGCTGGTTGGGGTTTCACATGCTTGCCATGGTGTCCCCTTCTACCCTCAGAGCAGCAGCAGGGACCCAAGCAGTCATTCCAGCACTCACAATGCCTTTTGTACCCCTTTTCCTTCGTCTCTCTCCCACTACTCTAGGTGCATGGAAAAGCAGCCAAAGCACCTGCACATCACTTGCTGATGTGCTCCGCAAGCACAGAGCTGGTTTAATGAGAGGTTAAAGGAGAGGAAAGCAGGGAGGCAAAAACCCCATGTTACCACGAAATGGGATGGATTGGTTAAGGACAGTAGAAAGAAGGCAACACTCTTGCAAGACCCTCACATCCCACTCTCAGTCAGCACCTGGCTGCCCCTTATTGTTCTGTTTCTGGATGGAGCTGGAGAAGACACTGGGAAATCATCACAGGGATGGCGTCTGCATCACTGCATCATTACCCAACTTCCACTGTAGCACTGGAGCCCTCTGGCTTCCTCCATATCTCCACCAGTAGTGAGCTGGAATAAGTTCGAGAGCACGTAGACAATTAGGTGCCCCTTGCACCCATTAGCACTTAGAGATGGGCTCTGTGCCAGCTGGGAGGGATAGCCAAGCCCCATGTGGCACACAGTGAGATTGACACAAACAAACACTATTTCATTTGGCAAAAAATCCCCCAATATAAAGTGAATGCGTTAAAAAAAATTAGCTGGGCCACCACTGAACCCAAAGCATCCCAAGGCCAGCTCAGAGCTGCAGCTGCTCTGGCACCAGCAGCCTTCAAAATAAAAGCTTTTGAGTTGTATTTTATATCCTTCCTTCTTGTGCGAAGTGATGCTGGCCTATCTGCTTCCTTCAGACCTACAGCTGAAGCACACAAATAACATACACATCGCCTCTCATTGCCTCCGCAGGTCCCCCATGCATTCTTTACACAGGAGTAATTAAGCTTTGCTCAACTCTTCCATTAACCCAAGCAGCCCTTAGTTGTGCCTACTGATCTAAAAAGTTGGGGTTTGTGTTTTCTGATCTGGTTCAAGGCTCATGTCTGCTCAGCTCAGACAATACCAAAGGTTCAGTCCCTCAGTGTCTCACAGTCAAGCACTGACCAGGCTGTTTCTTATCCCTGCTCTGCAGAACCTGAATGACTACAGGAGATGCCAGACTGCTTGGAATTAGGTTCAGGATTTATCCTAGGAGTGTCTGGCTGTACAGAGCCTGCAGGCACCTGTAGGATTACTTTGTCAAAAGCACCCACCCAGAAAGCCTCTGCAGTTGGGTGGCAAGCACATTGCACAGCTCTACTATCACCAGATTCACCGGTGTCTAGTACTACTGCAGGTGTTTCCTCACTTGGCCATCAGTAGGGTCTCTAGCAAGATATTTATTCTCAAGAAACACAGGCAAATTTGACCTTCAGCCACCACATCATTCAGGAATTACTGGAGGGAGATAGATAGAGGAAGATGGACAGATACCAAACGTTTCCTTGGAAGCTGAGGCTAAATAAATGGTAATGTACTCATGGATTCGGTCAATCAATTGAACATGCAATCAATGCAAACATGGAAAAGCATGATGCTAACAGGCTTTGGGAGACACAATCCCTTTGCCACTCCAGGCTCTGAAATATCCATCAGGAAAAAGTTAGTCTAGACCAACCAAGCTGAGTTCCCCAAAGCGTTTGGTAATAGGCAGGGGGGGTGGAGTGGGATTGTGTCCCAGGAGTGTCACCCTGGTTTTTACTATCTCAGGCTACCTGCAGACTCATGAAGGTGTTGTTGGATCCACAGAGACAAGTTTGCAGTCTCAGTGATTAGGGATTCATTTGGAGCTTGGCTTTGTAAAGAAGAAAGTCTCTGCACCTACATATTTCAGCACATCACAAGCATAGGGCACCATCCCCACTCTAGTTTCAAAGGGAGGTGTGATGACAGGAAGTTATGAAGCTCACAAAGTCGTCATCTCATCAAGTAAGAGCCAGTGACACCACTGCAAGAAAAGCTGCAATGTGAGCTTGACAACCGACCGATCACAGCAGAATCCTTCTCCTGGGAGCCCCGAGCCAGCTCCATCCCAACTCCCTGCCCAGTAAGCACCACACAGTATGCGCTACCAAGCCTATGTCTTCAAAGGATTTGCTCTTTCAAGTGTTGAACCCAATGCCCATGAGGATGTTTTACAGTAGCAGGCACTGGAGGCGTCTTCAGACAGGCTCTGTTGGCAGAGCAGAATCCAGCCCTTCATTAACAACCTGCAGCTACATTAGGAACATTGGGGTAAAAAATATAATAACTAAAGAAGAATAACTCAAGAATATAATTACTCAGAATAACTCAAGAAGAGATGGCCAGAAAGAGGTGTTATGTACCACACAGCCCAACCAAACCCCAGCACCTGGAGAGAACAGCACAAATTTTAACCCCTTCCTCTGCCTTACACCTATTTTACCCTCCTCTGATGCTCTCTCCCTTCGCCTCTTTCCAGTCTGCGGTGGCTGTAATTACGGCTCGCCTCGCTGCCGCGCAGCCACACCACCTCCAGGTACTTAACTTCTTTTAATCTTGCTTCATGTTTCAGTCCCTGCAGCCCACTCGTAACGTCTGCTACTCTTCTTCCATTGCCCTTAAATTCATCAATAGCCATGTCAGGCTTTGACCTCCAATTTTCTAACTGCTCAGCTAAACCACTCTGCCACTGGCCCCATTCCTGCCTTTGTTAAAAACAAGGGGGGAGCCTCATTTGCTTTCTTATTTGATCATCTCTTCACTTCCGTGGTGCGCAGTCTGCTTCCCCATCTCAGAAACCCATCAACCAGCTCCATCCAAGACTGGGGCTGGGGCTGCTGTTACCTTTAATGAGATGAAATTATGGTTAATGCTTAATTTTAATTCCTCACCCCCTTTATATATTTTTAATGGCTTTCCCAGAAAAAGCAGCTTAGCCAGAGCACTGCCACCTGAATGCTAATGAATGGCGAAGGGACCCATCGTGTCTGCCTCCCTGCCAGATTCCAGAGTGATTTTCAAATTGCTTTGATGGCATAAGGTGGTTGCACAGTTTGGACCCGTGTGATTACCTGAGCGTTTATCTCGGTGGGCTTTTCCACTCACCTGCTCTAAAATAACCCAGGCTGCTGGATTACAGCTTCGTGATGGAGGTTGTGGTCCCCCAGTCCACAGGAGACTGGTCTGAATTTGAATTATTTGGAAATGGCTCCTGGCTGAGCCCCAGGAAACTGGAGTGTGGAGAAATGTCTGCAGCTGAACCTCAACTACAGCTTTAGCGCTTTGCTTTCAAAGGACAAAACCAGGAAAACAGAACAAAGAGATGGTAGATGCCCCATCCCTGGCAGTGTTCAAGGCCAGGCTGGACAGGGCTTGGAGCAACCTGCTTTAGTGAAAGGTGCCCCTACCTGTGGCAGGGGGATTGGACTACATGGATGTTAAAGGTCCCTTCCCACCCAAACCATTCTAGGATTCTAAAACATGGATGTTTCAGTGCTAGGGAAAGGTCTTGGATGTCCAATGAAATTACAAAACATATTCTCTTGGCTGCTGTGTGTGGGCCAGAACAGTATCTAACCTACTGGCTTATGTTCTCTTCCTGGCCAAAAGCACGAGGATGAGGAAGGAAGGGTAATCAGGGAACTAGAGGACGTGCTGAGGAGCCAGGAGGTCCCAACAGAGAAATATCAGAGCTCAGGCACACTCATCCCTCCTTCCAAAACACTCATCTTCTGAGTGGATGCTGGATGGGAAGGAGGTGCGGCTGACAAAGGAAACATGATTTAGTGAGGGCTGAGACCTCTCGTCCACGAGCGAAGACCCAGCGAGGAAGGAGGGGAACACAGCCTGCCAAAGGGAAATCTGAGCATTGCATTGGGCCAGGCTCTGGTTTCAGATCCATGGGAAAGGGCAGAGAAGCAAGGTGGCAAAAAATATGACCTTGCCCCATTTGTAGGATAGACGAACACCCAGTATACCAACAAGCCTCAATCCACTGTCCAGAGAACAAAGAACAGGTCAGCAACTTTGCCCCAGCCAGAGGGATGCGAGGTGGCTGCCGTGCTGGCTGGTATTAAGGACTTAACAGAAATAAAGGTACAAACTGCTGCAGGGTGAACTCAGCCTCCAAATCAACGTAGATCAGAGACCAGGACAGGAGGGAGTGAAGGGAAATATGAACTGCTCACATTAACCCGCGGGTAACATAAGCAGTGGCCTCAAAGATAGTATTTCTCCTATTCCCACGCACGGCTGTATCTCGGTATGCACAACAGCTGGAATGAGAAAGGCTGGAGTGCGATTTATGGAGTGCACTGTGACCCCAAGGGATGAGGGGAACAGCAGGAGAGTATTTATGGTTCCTATTTTACATTAAAAGGAGTACACCTTGTCCGTGGTTTACATGTCAGGGGAAGCTTTCATCTCAAAAGATAACAGAAGCATCCCACAAATAATGCAGGGTTAAGCCAAAGCCTCACCACTGGCTCTACCCAGAGTGGGAGAGAGAGAGTCTGACTGCCCCTTTACTGCGCTTTGGGGAACCCCCCCTGCACTCCAGTGCCTAAAGGGGCTGTAGGGACAGACCAAGAGGAATGGCTTTAACCTGCCAGAGGGGAGACTGAGATGAGCTCTGAGGCAGAAGCTCTTCCCTGGGAGGGTGCTGAGG
>WYDI02005249.1:0-44777 GCA_009867235.2 Psittacus erithacus | reverse complement strand
GGCGCGGCCGCGGCTCCTCCGGGCCGGGGGGCGGAGCGGGCACGGCCCGCCAGGGGGCGCCGCCGCGGCTCTTAAAGGGGCCGTTCCTCCGCGCTCTCCCGGCGCCCGCAGCCTGAGGTAGCGCGAGCGCCGGCGGCCGCCATGCCGCCGCGGGCAGGGCCTGGCCGGGAGCGGGGCCCGCGCAGGTGGCTGCTCGCCGGGGCCGGCGGCCGGGAGGCGGCCCCTTCCCTGCGGAGCCGCGGCCCACCGGGAGCAGCGCCGCTGTCCCGCCTGTTGAGGGCTTGGTCTCGCTGCTGCCGAGGGGAGTGAAGGTGGAGGAAAGAGAGCAGCAGCGGTGCTTGGAAACTGACTGTGTGCGCAAAGACGTTAACCGAGCGCCTAAAACGGCCGTTCCCGAGGGGGGAATCGCAGGTTCGGTCCGTTGGGGGGTGAGGAACCCCGCTGTGTGCGGCCGGGCTCAGGAGGGAGCGCTGCTGAGGGCCCTTGCGCGCCCCACGAGCAGCCCCACGCTGAGGAGCCCGGCGCAGAGCAGCGCCTTGACCCACTCTCCCTCCCCAGGGCAGGTCATGGAAGTTTCTCGGCATAATCAAAGAGGTGAGGTTGACTGAAAGTACGGTGTGCTAGGAGAGTCTGCCTGGGCTTGGTTTAGAGGCAGCCAGTGGGTTATTGCCTCTAGAGCCAGAGATCAAAGAATCATGGGATAGTTTGGGTTGGAAAGGACCTAAAGATCACCCGGTTCCAACCCTCTGCAATGGGCAGGGACACCTCAGCATAGACGTGTCACCCACGGCTGTGTCCAGCCTGGCCTTGAACACTGGCAGGGATGGAGCATTTACCACTTCTCTGGGCACCCTGTGCCAGCGCCTCAGCACCCTCACAGTAGAGAACGCCTTCCTTAAATCCAGCCTGAACTTCCCTTGTTTCGGTTTGAACCCATTACCCCTTGTACTTACAGATCAGACATACCTCCCAGAGCATTACATACTGTTCAGTTTATCATTAACTATGCGGTGGTTCAACTTTTTAAGCAAGCTGTCCAACATCAGTCCCCAGTGCCCCCATCCTGTCAACCTCATGGGTCTTTCCTAAATGGCTGGGTTCCAGAAAAACACACATCTAATTCCTAGGAGCTTGTTGCTGAGAGAGGAAGGCAACTAGGTTTCCTCAGGAAGTCTTCCTAGGGACATTGAATGCCACTGAGCAAGCTGTCTTTATCAGTGCTTTTCTCTAGATCATGCCTGAGGTCAAGATTTAACCTGGCATAAACAGGTCTGTAAGAAAACACACTTCAGTGTGCTGACTTCTTTGCTTGGTGATCTCCCTAATGGCTTTCTTTCTCCTCTCCCTGTCCTCTGGGGATCTAGGTTAAAAACATAATAACATGGTTCTTATGAAGAGCTCTTTAGCTTCTTGATTCTGAGTAGCTGCTGGTAAGGGCTGTTTTCTATTCCTTTCAAGGTTTCTTTACATGAGTTGAAGTAAATAATTTATGGTTTTATTAGTGTTACACTTCTACATGATAAAGAAGCAAAGTGTCAGCTCATCTGTTTCCTGATGAGGATTTTTATCTGCTTTTGACAGCTTCGGAATAGCTCAAGTTTTGTGACACTTAGAGATGCACTTTCGAGTCCATGTTTCCCGATGGTTTTGTTGTTTCTTTGCTCATTTTGATTGCTGTTCTACCTTGGGTTTTGTAACCATCATATGGCTATCTCTGGAAGGTGCCCAGAGTTGCTGATAAACTACTTTGTGTTTAAATCTGACATAAATATGCTGGAAGTGAAATAACAATCTGCAGTATTTGTTTTTCTTCAGCACACTCTGAAGTCAGTTAGCATTGCTATCAAGTCTAAAATGCATTCACTTTCAGGATTCACTTTCTTCTTTCCACCACCTCAGCTTTTAATTATGGCTGTCAGATAGAGTACAAGCCAGACATGGCATTTAGCAAGCTCATTCTGCCATCCTTCTTCTTTTCCATTTCATTTCCTATAGGCATCCACAAATGCCTTTACCAGTGGGTACCCCTGACATTTCCAAATTGCAATTTGATAGTGTCAGAAAGGTTCATGAATTATTAAAATGTCTCAGCACCACAGAGGTTGGAAAATGACGTAGAACCTGACAAAACAAGCACATGCAGAAACAGAAAACCCCACCCAAGCATTCCCAAATCAAGAGAGCACCTTTAAAACTTTCCTTTGAATTTGCTTAAAAGGCTTGAATAGTAGGAGAGATGCATGAGTCACTCTCTCTCTCTGTCTCTCTAGAACAGGAAAGCTAGCAGAGGGTGGAGGCATGTCAGCACATAGTGTGGTACACTTTAAAATATCAGCTGAAATGACTAGGCTGGAGAAGTGGGAGGACTGATATTAGTCACACGCTATTACACAGTTCAGAAGATGCAGGCAGAAGGTGTTACTGGACGGGCATATGCCACTTGGCCCAACCTTTTCAAGCATGTATCTTCGCTTCAGATCTCTTCATTGTTCTTCAAAATGCCTCTGTCTGCCTTGCATTGTGAGTGAGACTCAGTATCTTGGCCATACAGAGAATAGCTGACTGTTCTTAAGCTGAGATGTTAGTAAAATGGTTGAGTTTACCGCATAGCAACTTCCATCCGTGGCCATTTTGTTCAAGCCTTTTGTTCCTTGTCCACTGGACAAACACAGGAGCTGTTGCTGTCTTCCAGCTCCATGAGCATTGGTAGGGAGAATGAGGATCAGTATACGAGGCACCAAGATCATGACGCTATCTCTGATGATTCCCTTCCTTGCTGCAAGCAGTTCTGTGTTAGCTGTTTGCACAGTGAAGTAGCATATTCCCTGTTTCTCAGGCCCTATACATTCAGTGTTCTGGGCATTTACAATGTTATGCAGTTGGCTTACCCTGTAGAGAAATAAACAGCAGGTTTTTCTGGTGACCACAATAGGCAGGCCAAGGGCTTGGATGTAAGCACTGCGTCAGGCTTTGTGACTGCAGTAGTAACAGCAATGAATTTGGTTCAAGAAAAGGGGTGGTGTATCCTTTGGATGTGTGAGTTTCCCAGTTATAATGGAAAAAAGCTTATTGAGCCCTGGAAACTTTCTAACGTTGAATATTTTCTTCGGTGCCTGTGGCTGAAGGATTTTGAAGCACTTTACAAACCTCAGCTCACCTCTGTGTGCTCATCTTGCTCTTCAGTGCATCTGAAACTGTTACTTAAATCTACTTTATATGCAGAAATTAGGGTGACCTGTCAAATTTTGCAAGAAACGTGGTATCACAGACAGAAACTGAGCTCAGGAGTTTTCTTTGTGTAAACTGCTCATCCATGTTAGTCTCGATATCCTGCAAAAATATCTTGAAGCCAAATAAATAGCAGAAATGGAGATCGCACAGCATAAGATCTTGTCCTTCCAAATTTACCTACAAGGCTCTGCATGTCCCATGTTTCCCAAGCTGCCTTTTTTTGATCGGTTATAGGTTGAGGCCACATGCCTGCTGCAAGGCGAGTAGATGTGGAAGTCAAGTCCTTCTTGAGCTGAGGCATAAACGGCCTTTGTGAGTAAAACAGAGAGCTGGCCCCTGTTTTGCCTGGCTCTCAGTGAAGTATGTCCCTCTGCTTACACTTTTATCCATAGATGGAAGGAAGTTTGTACTTAAACGAACTCATCAATAAATACAAACAACAATTTGCTGGCCAGATCCTCTGCCTGGCCTTGTGGAGGTTTGCAGGCTACAGACCTTTTATGTAGCTGAATATTCAACAGAAGGTGTTTCATTAAGTGGCCCAGATTTTGTCTCTGTTCTATACTGCTTTATCTCCCTGCGGTACATCTGATAATCTAATATAGCACATTTAACCAAGCCAAAAATGAAACCCGCAACAGACCTTCCTAGTTGTCTGTAACTGTCTTGAGAAGTACTTCCACCACTCTGTGAACCGTGGTGGTTTTACTCTTACCCAGATTGCAGCCTGATCACCATGTGCAAGTGTTTCCTTAGTACCACTCTCTGAGAAATATTTTCTGTCAGACACGAGGTCTTTAAAAAGAAAAAAAAAATTAATGATGATTTTCTGTAATTTTCTGGCAAATTCTGAAATTAATCATTGGAATTGCACCATTCCTCTGCCCTAATTGGATAGCTGGAAAGGATCTTAACAGCTGTCAGGAATTCTCAAGTGAGTAAAATTGAGTGCTAAGGCTTCTGAAAGTGTTTATAAGTGAGCTCTACTCGCTGGTGTTATTAAATCAGTTCATTCGTTAGAACATCCAGAGTAGTTTGCCCTTCCTTCTGGTTAGTGTGCTCTGTAGGTTTGCCACAGCTTTTTTATGGCATATATTGAAATCTCCTTCCCAGAACCATTACCTTAAGGATAATAATGGCAATAGCAGGCAGAGAAAAAAGACCCTCTTACCTTTCATGGTGAAACTTGGCTCACTTGCATTTGTTTGCTTTTCTGATTTATTTTCTCTTGATCAGAACCATCTGACCCTCGTGTTTAAAGGAGCGGCCTTTGCAGTTCGAAGTCTGCCCATTATAACATCAGTTCTGCAACCTGCAGTGAGAGGAGCAGGCAGATGCATTCTCAGCTGATACTTAACAAATCTGGCTCTTTTGCCATGCAGAATCCACACCTGGAGCATACCAGCAGTGTCCTTGGTCCCTATACAGGGGGCAAAATCCAGGTTGCAAAGTTATAGATTCCCCGTTAATCAGAATTTTCCTACATGTGCAGACTACTGTCCACAGTTTTCCTGCAGGAACCTTTCCTCCTTGTGTTTGGAGCTTTCTTGCTCAGTTTGAAATACATTTTCCTCTCCGCTGCACAAAAAAGTATTCCCAGCCTTTCCATTGCGCATGCTGTTTTTAAAGGCAAAACCAAAAATACTGGATGCTAAGGGAAGTGTACCCACCAGCATGAGGAAAATGTGCTAACAAGTCAGCCGGTATCCACCCATCTTGTGCACAGAACCAAGATCAATGCTTCAGCAGTGAGATCATGCAGGCTTTGGGTGGAAACAAAGAGAAGTGAGATGGGGATTGCTGTGGTGTGTGGGCTCTGTATTTTATGTTCCTCAGATCTCCACTGTCAGAACAGAGCAGTCAACAGTTTGTGTTTACTTTAGTACAGAATGTCAGAGCAGAGGGAGAAGCAGTTCTTTTCCTGGGGCCACGTTTCTTGTTCTTTGAGGATGCAGTTTCATTTGTCAGTCAAACTGGTCTAAGTTGGCTTTGCCTCCAAATTATATCCTCTTGCCCCTTCCCTTTTTCAGGCAGCATGAATGTGCTGTTGGTCGCCAAGATGAGGAGGCTGAAATCCAAAGGGGATTTTTTCCCTTGCCATATGAGCTCCATGATGTGGCTGACTGCTGTGGCTCAGGAAAGGGAGCAAGAGCAGGAGATGACAGGTCCACAGCAGAACAGGTTCCAGGTTTAGTAGATCATGAAACAATACCTTCACTGACAGTTCCTGATTGAAAGAGTCTGTTTATGCTTACAGTTCTACCAGCTTTCCAAGTGGTAAATTCCAATGACAAACAAATAATTGGAGTTACAGAAAGAGGCAGAAAGCAGCAATCTCTTGTTTTGTGGTGAAGAAGCTCTCCTGTTGATGTGAAACTTCTTGATTTTGCCAAAACACCATTTTTCTATGGACCAAAAGAAACCAAAATACAGGTTCAGAGCAGCTCTTGTCACACACGGTTTTGGTAATTTGGCATCATTTAGGTACCTAGGTTGGGAGTTGAGCTCATTTGGAAAATGTGTCTTAATTTTTGGTAGTGAACCATGAAAACGTACCTTCTTTGTGGAGGGGTTACTAGTCACAAAGAATAGAATTGCCACAAGCATTGCTGCTTCAGGTTTGAAATTCCTGGCTCTTAATTCAGAGCTTAACCTCCTCTGAAAGTTCCAGAACTCCTCAGACAGGCACTCACCAGTTACTGAATTGTATAGATACCATTTAACTTGGTTAAACCATTAAAATGGTTCAACTCCTGGTTTAAAATGTCCTTATTAAGGAGTTACTTTTGATTTACAGGAGTCTGAGATTAGAAACTGACCCTGGTAAGTTTCATCCTTGTGTGGTTTGTCTCTTTTTACGGGGTAAATATGTCGTGTAAGCAAGTATGTGTTAAAAGTGAGCATGGTTTTATGATTGAAGTTTTCAACACGAACTTGTGCAGGGCTGTGTTAACGACACAGAGATTTTCCTGCAGTCAGTGACCAGGTACTCCTCTGAAAGCATCTTACTTCATTATCAGACATAAAATAGGTCACTTTGTGGCTTTGAATTCCATAGTGGATCTGTTCAGGTGACCTCACAGCAGCATCCAACAGTCTGGCATGGTGGGCTGGAAGCAGCAACAATTTCTTCACAGCATGAACCTGCCACAACTCTTCCTGGTTTTTCTTTGAAGTAGGCCAAGTCTGGGAGGACGCTGTAGACCCCTCATTTATTTTTCTGTTCTGCCTTCCAGAATGTGGAGTAGCGAGATCACCCACTTCATTCTGTGTGAGCACTAGCAGCTTGAGTGCAGGAAATGCAGTAGTGCATGCTAGGCCTAAATCAGAAAGCATCATACCTTGGCTTGATGAGAATAACCTGCAAAAGGAAGCTCATAAAAGAGTGATTTCTGTTCAGTTGTTTACAAATGATTCTTTTCAACCCTGTTCTGCACCTTTCCTTTGGTTTTCTGGAGATAGGGGGACTATTGCAGGGCGTTCATACAAACATGGCACCGCAACTAGGCTGGGTCACCATCTAACTGTCCAATGCGTGCAGCTGCGAGCTTGCAGTCAGAGCTGCAGGGAGCTGCCAGCGGCTGCTGCTGCCGTCGCTGAACCCTTTCTGCGAAGTGCCAAACTTAGGAGTGTCTGTCTTGACTTGCTAATTTGTAGTTACAAACCATGTGGGAATGTGATCTAACCAGCTAAATAATGCTTTAACCTGACTGCCATGAGCATGTTGCTTACTTTCACGCTTCCATGCATGCTAAGTGATCACATCCTATATTCCGTGTCTCATATAGCTGTATTTAGCCTTTGACGGATCGGTGTTGTAATCATCTTGAGCTACCAAGAGGCTGAATGCACTTGACAATGTTAGTAGCAGACAGAATAGATTTTATAATGGAAATACGTTTCATCTACGTGTCTTGGCATCGCACTGTCAGTTGAAGTAATTTTTATTTTAAGTTAATATATGTTGGGTCCTTTGTTTTACTTTGTGTATGCGTGTGCGTGTGCACCCCGGTTCTGATCGTGATCTTTCTGTTTGGTGAAAAACAAGAGCTTTCAGCAAAAGTTGCTCAGATTCCCTCCAGACGATAAACAGGATTTGAGCTAAGGCTCCTGTTAGCAGTGGTGCCCCTGCCTGTTATATCTGACAGGCTCAGTCCTGAACCCTGATCCCAACACCTATTTGTACTTTGTACATGTATTTCTCACATTGTGATCATCTTCTTGTACAACTGTTTTCTACAGTTCTGACATGCAGGGGTTCACACATAACCCAAGGCTTTTGTAGTATTACATACAACTATTTGAAATCATTGCCCGCATGTCCAAAAGTAAACTAGCAGAAACAGAAAAGCAGTAGGCTCTTTTTGATTTTGTTTTCTGTTTCCTTGATGTTTCGTGGTTTGACCAAGACCTTTCTATTTTCTTCTTTTGAGTTGCCACCATGCAGTTTTTGTATGTAGGCCTCTTTGGAACTGTTCTTGATGTCTGGGCTATTTAAGCCTAAGTTCTGTTCATTTTGTCCTGGTGGTAGCTACTTCACAGGGAGTACATTAATTAAAATTTGTGCTTGTCCAAGACTCTGCCGTCAGGTTTTTTGCCATAGTGGAATGCGTCTGTTCGTTAGCCCAATCAAGCTATCACAGTTCAGACACAGAGACAGACAGCTTGGATTCTGAGATGTAAAGAGCAAAGTACCACTCTGGGAGTGTTGATTTAAGCCTTGTCACACTTCTGTGCCCTTGTGTGGGCGCCTGGTCTGCAGTAGTGCTGGTCACCAGCATCTGCCGTATCGAACAGATTTGAGAGATTACTATTTTGTACTGTAGGTGTGCAAATACAAACAGCTGCCAGGATTGTCCAAGTCAGTGGCTCTCAGTCTGACACATGAACTGAAAAGTTCTCCATGCTCAAAGATAGCTGGGATGGGAAGTCGGGAGCATTCTGCTGCCTCATGTTGATGATTGTTCTGTCCCACTGCCAGACTTTTCAAAATCCTCATTTACCTATTTCTAATCTTCTTTTATACTGTTTCTTATTAAGATCCTGCTTAATACAAGCATTATTTCCTGCTTCAAGCAGGTGACCCAAGGAAATCTGCAAGCAGTCTACAAAGTTCTTTTTAGAGCAAAATCCAGATGATATTTACCAGCAGATCCATGTGTATGAGGCCAAGTCTTAGGCCTCATTGGAGTGTCTGTCGCTAAGTTCTGGGGATTTTCTATTTTCCTTCTCAAATGAGTATATTCTTTGAGTTGGGTTTACGAGCCGGTAAAAACAAGTACAAAATGTTACCTGTGTGTCATTTCGGTTTTTATTCATAGCAAGGAAAAGCAAAGTTTCCTGTTAGAACAGGTATTCTCAAGTTTCGCCCATGAGTCTTGAATGAGGAACCTAAAGCAAACATTGTCACTGATAGGGGTGGGATACGTCCAAAGCTACTTGGCAGCTGGTCTTCTCCTCCTTTATTCATGATATTGCACAATTAGCCATTACATAAAGGTTTGTCATTAAATGCATTTCCAAGGACAGTATGTGTAACTTTCCCCATTTTACTGACTGAGAAAGTTAAGGTCTAGAAAAAGGAAGTGATTATTCACAGAGCCTGGAGAGGAAATCGAGTCCAGAATTCCATAGAATAGACCATGTAGACAATGTAACATGCCCTAAAGTAACCATTGCATTTCAGACATGCATTCCAAAGATATAAAATACCCATTGCTCTTCTTTTTAACCAGCTAACCCTCTTTCTTTCTTTTTTTCCAGCTAATATCTTGAAACCAGGATGTGAAAACAGATGACTTGTAACTCAGCAAAACTTTTGGTAAGTCAATGGAATTTCATACAAAAGGGGTATGGTCAGCAATCCTGCTGTAAGGCTTTACTTACTAGTCAATTAGTTGCAGTAGAGCAGAAAGCATACAGCTGTTCAATTAGACATTACTACTGCCATGCTTGTGACAACAGGTGAAACTGTGGCTGTCAACAGGCTTGCGGGGAAGAGACAGCCCACTGTGGAGAAGGTGCAGAGGAAGTGCCAGGAAAATGGTGTTGATGGAGCTGAGAATGCAGAAATCCCTTTATTTGCTCTGTGACTTCAGGTCTCAGCCCAGCTCTTTGAAACTGCAACTGGCAGAACAGTAGTAATATGTTGCCACAATAGCATTATCTGCCCCTGTCGATGTCCTGGTGCAAAACACAAACCTTAAAATAGCTTGGCTCAGAGCAGCTAAATGAGTTCAGTCTCTCCTGTAAGCTCTTGCCTCTGTGGGGCCCTTACACAGCATGAAGAGGCTGAACCAGATGTTGACAGGCCTCTTGTGCACAGTTTGTGTCCTTTTTGTTTATCTGCCATGAGTAAACTCAGTGGTCCTGGTCTCTTTCTTGTCAGACTAATCCTGTCTGTGATGGGTATTCTCTGAGGTCAAGGGATGTTCCCTGTGCCTTGTGGCCTTCAAAGCTTAGTCCACTGGATTTGGGGAGTTCTTTGCTGTTAATTATTCTGGAGTCAGGAGCTACAGCCTGATTTTGTTTTCTGCTGTAGTTGAATCTGAGTAAGGAGTCCCCATTTTCATTCATTCTTTCAATCCATGGGTACAAAGGTATTGGTTAAAAAGACAGCTGTCCATTGCTGTAAATCAAGATTGCCATGGTCAGTTAAAGTCAGAAAATGGGATGGATGGAGGAGAGCTGGTGAGGTCCTGCAGCTGTTCTTACATCCGCTCTCAAATTGAGTTTCTTCAGTTAGTAGGAAGTATTCTGTGCAGAAGGACTTGGAAGAAATCAGGTTGCACAAATGCTTTTTTCCCAGGAGCTGCCATAAGCTGCATTACTGCATTTTATTTTATTCCTCTTTTTTTTCTCTCTATGGAGCTGCAAAAGTGACAGCGCTTTAAATGGAAAGATTTGCAGCAAGCCATCAGTCATTGTGCATGAAGGATAGATCTCCTGGTTTAGTCTTGCTCGTGCTTCCATAAATCAGCATAGCTAAAATATTTGTGGTTGTCTGTAGGAGATTTATGCAGGTGGGAGATTAGAGTCAGTCTGTCATTTTTGTGGGGGAAGTGAGAGATGGAACGGGCTGGGGAATGCTGGCTTGCAGGAAGGAAGGATTTATATTAATGTTGGTGGATACTTAGGGGTTCCATAGAGACAATTAGCAAAAATCCTGTATGCGTCTGTGTGTGCTCATGTGTACACATTCCTCTGATTTGGAAACAGGCTGCATCATTTTTTAGTTAATGGAGTCACAGAGAGATGTTATATGGAAACTTTCCTTTTCTCATATCTGCCTTCAGACTTGGTTTTCAGTTTTCTTCAGGTCCAGAGTCCTCTGTATATGGGTTACTTTTGCTGACATATGCCTATCTTGCAAATTGGCTGTATGAGGAAGTGTGTCCAGTTAAAAAGATCTCTTAGACTGGCTCTTGTCTTGCAGTCACTGAATGGGAGCTTGGGTACTTTTGCTACTAATCATGACTACATAAGTTCATCTGAGATGGGAATGAAGATGAAGGCGGCACATGAGAAATATGTATTCTAATATTGGTAGCAAAATCCAGGTCATGTTTTCAGTTGCTGTGACACTGTGTGGCTCCACTGACCCTCATGTTGCACTAGTTCATAGCAGCTATGACCGCGTGGCTCAGTCTCAGGCAAAGGCCAGCACTAAGGTGGGTGAAGGTCATGACTGTAGCTTCTCTTTTGCCTCATTAGTAATAAGATCAGCTGTGTTCGTAGAATCCCAGAACAGTTTGGTTTGGAAGAGACCTTAAAGCTCATCCTGGTCCAACCCCCCTGCCATGGGCAGGGACACCTCCCAAGTAGACCAGGTTGCTCAAGGCCCTGTCCAACCTGGCTTAAGTGCTTGCTTAGTTTAGGCAAGGTTCAGCAGACAATGGGGAGGCTGCAGATCCCTGCAACCTTGTAAATACATTTTGGAAAGCCTAAAAACCAAAAGCGCTACAGAAAACACGGTGCTCGGGAGTTCGCCAGCCTTCTTTCTCCTTTTCCCCAATAGCAGCTTTCCGATTTTCAAAATACCTCTGATTTGCACACGCTGATTCTTTTTCTCCCCCCAGTTTCACTTCAGACTGAGCTGTAACATGATACAAGCAGGCAGCAGCAGCAGCCTGCCTTCAGAGCACAGCCAAGGGTGTCCTGCGTAATTCCAGCAGACAAGTAGGCACCGTCCTGCACTGAATCCTTTTCTTTAAGATTTGAGGAAGATGCAACTCCATCTGCAGGGCTCCCAAATTCAGCGCATGGACCAGTGGTACCAGGACTTGACTAGGTGAAAAATTGTCCCCTAGCTCAGTAAGCCAAAATGAAAGACTCCATTGCTTTACTAATAGAAGAAAGATGCTTTGCCAGTACTGTCCAATGGAAAAAAAGCTATGAAAGGACATATTAACAGGTTTCTTGAAGCAGCATTGCTGTGCTGTGTCACTGTCATGTATTCTATTAAACTTCACTAAAGATCATTTCCAGGGCTGTGTGTAATAGGAAGGGACAGAGATCATAGTCTTACATCAGATTTTTTTTTTCCATTCTCCATCTTTGCCAAGTCCTAAATCTTTGCAGTTGTAGAGACAGCCTAAAAAACTGCTAACATTTCCAACCACAGAGCATAACACTGAATAAGGAGAGTTGAAAAATTTCTGTCAAAACTGTGTTTAATGGAAAATAGAGTTTTGATAAAATAGCATTTTCACCAAAAATAGCTGCTTTCCATGGAGAATGTTGGGTTTTTCACTGCAATATTTTGACAGAAAATTTAAAATCTTGAGCTGAAGTATGTACAGCTGTTCAAGTCCGGCTCATGCCACTCATGTTTCTTCACCTCCTCAAATCTGAGGTATTTTGCCAACTCTTTGGTTTTTCAACATTGTGGTACTTGGGAGCTTTTGTCAAGCCCCCCTCTAGAGTCATGTCACGGGACTGTTAGCTTCATGTTTAACAAGTAGAGTTTCTGTGGCTTTGGGAGTTGGAGGAATAAAAACCTCTTGAAAATGCTATTTAAGTACAACAGGAATTAGAAATTGAAGGAAGCAAACGAAAATCCTGTTTTATTGTTTCAAAGACTTCTCAAGGTTTTTGATCCATTTCAAGACTGTTTCTCTCTAGAAAGTGTTTCACACTCTGATTAATTATTGTGAATACATTTCTCTGATAGTGCTTTTTTGCATAAGTTTCAAATGTGTGATTTGTTAACCAAATTATTTAAGGAATGTTAAAGAGCACACAAGAAAAACACAAACCAAAACCACCTTAATTCTGTGCTGTGAAGTGAGTGATGATGATGTATCCCTTACCAGGCTGTGGTAAAATCTATTGGAATTATGTAAAATGTCGTTTGACCTTAAGATGTTGTGTTTTAGGGCACAGATAGATACCTAGCAGGTCGAGGTGTGTGTAGCAGGAGTTGCATAGAGACCTGTTGGAAGGGGACAGCAGGATGCTTACTCCACTGAGTAGGCTGTGAGGAAGGCTGTGGTGCCAGCTCCTTCCCAGTGTTTCTCTCCATGCTGGCTAAATGAATGCAACCCTAGAACAGATATCCAGTGTCAGGTAAAAGATTCTCCGTGTCCTTTTCCTTTTCAGCTGATTCCTCCTTATCCCTTTCCCTTCCCAAACATCACTGAGTGTTACACTGTTTCCATAGAACTCTTGGTTACAACCTGAAGATGTAGCTGCGTGACAGCTACAACTGGGTTCTTTCCGATAAAATGACACCCTTGTTGCATGGATTGAAAGGGACTGAGAGGGTTGAAAGCAGGAAAGGAGAAGCCTTGGAGACTTGTGGGCAGGAAGTATTGTTTTGCTTGTGCTTTCACAAGCAGAGACACTCCTCAGTGTTTCTTGTTACAGCTGCTGTTGATTGGTTCTTTGAGATCCCTTTTTGAATTCCAAAGTTGAGCTCTTGTGCCAGTGGTGTCTGTGTGGAATCTACAAGTGCTATTGTGTTTATCCCAGGACAATCAGAAAGCGAGGGTATAAAATAAAGGTCTAATGAGCATACGGCTTTCTGGCAAGTGCTAAATGGTGCTTGTTCCAAACTGGCCCTGGAATTCCTTTCAGGGAGGATTCTTAACTGTAATGTTAATTTCTGCCATAAAAAAGCCTTGATTCTTTTGGTTTGTGTGGGTTCTCTGTTCAGAAGGTAGTGGCCAAGTACCAAACCTTCATTCTAGTAAGCATCTGGAAATCTTAGGCTGAGTCCATACTAGTAAAATCAAGGATGCCTGGGAACGTTCCCAGGAATGTTCCTCAAATGTGGAATATGATACTGTACTACTGAAGTACTGGAATGTTTTTTGGCAGAATTTTGGCCATGCCAGCTGGTATTTTTCTGAAATGTTCCCAGGTAGAGTTTGAAGCTGGAGGCAATTCCCAGTCAGGAGTGTATATGCAGTCGCCCTGTTTCAGAGAAAGAATGGGATAATACCATTGAACACAACTCAGGAGGCTGTTTACATGTGTTTGTTTTAACTTACACTCCAGCAAGTGTCATGGTAGCCAGTTCTATGTTCAGTCGTTGCCTTCGATCCGGCAGAAATACTTCTGGTCATTTAACATGGTGTTCATAGGCATGAACTTTATGCAGCAGTGTGTGTGAATATGTAATCAACTTTTGAACAGTAGGAATTATTTTGTGATGTGCTGGCTGTAAAGAAAGATCAAAGATGTGCTTTTCTAGAGCTATGTTCATATGGAGTTGGAAGTTCCCACCCTCAAAAGACTCCAGTTTTGAGGGCTAATCTAGGAAAGAAGTGTCCTAGGTTCATCTTTGTATTTATTTGAGGGTCCATGAAATAGTGGCTAATGTAACATTCAGGCACTTGTATGTTGTAAAAATGTGAACTAGGTATGGGCTCAATATATAGATTGTGGGCATCTTTTTTTTGTATGTGTTCTTCAGAAACTAGCAGTTCCTGTGGCTCTGCATTTTGCAGTTGTTTCAATAGATTGCCTTGATGATCAATAGCTAGACTTGCATCTAATACAGTAAGATATATTTTACATCTAGTATATAATTGTAACATGATGACAAGGATCAAGGTTTTGCTTACACTTTCTGAATAACTTGAAATCTGCTTGATTTGTCAATATGTATTCAAAATGAGTATGTCTGTCTTTGGGTTCTGGGGTGGGGATTTAAGGGTTGATTCCATGTTAGTCTCTGGTAGGATCTTAACCCCATAACAAAAAAGTGGTAGTAAATGGGCCTGAGTTATCCTGGTGAACGAGAGCATCTGGTGTGGTTAAAGGAGATGATGAACCAGTTACAGGGCAAAGCTGGAAAGTGGAATGTGTAAGTGAGACATGAAGGAAATAACTACTCCAGTGATAGGAGCTGCACGCTTGCAGGAGGCTTTCCTGCCTGAATAGCTTCACAGATCCTTTAAACCAAGACATCAAGCAGATGTCAGTTTACTGGTTTCCATGGTGACTGTTACTCTGATTTGCAAATGCTGTGACCTCAGTGATCACTTGAGGACTGATGTAAACAAAACTTGGTGAAGAGTGAAGTCCAACACCATTGCATTGAGACCTGCACACCCTGGTCTTATCTAGTGGAAGGGAAGAAACTTTAATTTTGGAGTGGCTCATCTGACATTTTACATCAAGAACCCCAGCCACTAACTCAGCCTCCTAGGATAGTTGTCCTCAATCTTAGCTCACAGAGTACTTCCCTGTGGAGTCACTGGCAAAGTGACAGACCTGGGCAGTTTGAAAGTTTGGAGCCCACGACCGTGGATCTGAGTCCTTCCAGTTGCTTCAGTGGGCTCCAAACCCAGCTCACAGAGCAGAACTTCAGCAGGCCAAGCTTCCATAACAATATCACAGAGCTTGTAAAAGAAAATCTCCCAGACTTACGTGAAAGCCAGTTTTTGCACTGTTTGAGGTGAAATGCTCATCAGCGTTTACAAGCCTTCCTGGTAAATGTTACCCATGTGTCGGGGGAATCCCCTGCAGGGGGTGGTGGTGAATGTTGAGGAAAGAGCTGTAATCTAATTGTGAAAGCATGAGAAACCATAGAGGGTTTTCTGATGAATTTTCAGGTTTGTTCACAGCTTGGCTGAAGAGCAGCTGTGGGAAACAAACCTCCTGAGAACCTAAACCCCTGGGTCTAGCTCAGAGCTGCACTTCTTCTGTAAAGCAGGGAGTTGAAGCATTTCAGTGCTGGGGAAATGAAACTGGCCAGTGCAGTTTCACTAGGTGAGAAAGCAGGCTTTCTGCAGGGCTTGGCCTTCGTCACAGAGAGGTTTTCAAGATCTAGGAGGAAGGAAAGGTTATTTTACATTTCCTTTAGGCCTGACGTGTCTGAGAAGGGAAATAATTTTGTTTAAAATTTCAGAATTAATCATTGGTGGCTTAATTTAGGAAGATATTGAGCATTAGTTTTGAAGGCGTTGAGTCCCTGTGGCTGCCACTGAGTTAGCTGGAAAGAGACATCAGCATAAATCAGTAAAGATTTCTTTAGTGTTGTCCTGCTCCAAACCAAAGGGTTCTTCTGTGTTGCTAGACTCCTGCTTGGAACCGGTATTCCATCACAGAAGCAAAAGCACTTTGCAGATCTGTCAGTGAAAACAGGGGGCTCTGGGGGTAGGAAAAAAGCTTGAAATAGGATCTAGGGAACAAAATTTAAGTGACCAAAGAATGTTTGTCAAGTGTTTTTATGGCGTTACAGGCACTTCATAAAACAACTTATTTTTAACAAATGAGAGGAGGACCAGCCTTTTCTGTGTCTTTGCCCTGTTACACTAAGTTACACAGTGGTGTGAAACTGGAGGTGAGCCTTATAGAATCGAAATAAGATGTTTCTGGACAGCATTCTGTGGAAAGTAGCACTGTAGAGCTGAGCCTACGGCTTCTGAACCACACTTCAGCTTCCCCAGTCGTGCACAGGCCAGTTCTGGCAAAAGTCAAAGATAACTTTGAATTCTTCCCGTCTTTTAAAGCTGCTGGGTAACCAAAGCTAACTTTGCCTGGAACAATGAATTCAAATCAGATAAATGCCAATATGGTGCATAATTACTTATCTACAGCTTGTTCTTGAGCCCGGAGGCTTGTGAGATTAGCTGCTTCGCTGGTGTGTGCTCCAGCCTTGGGCACTTGTCAGCATGTTCTTTCCCTGCATCCCTGTAGAAGGGTCTGTGTGAGCAGCATTCAGGGAGATGGTGCTTTGGATCTTTGTTAGCAGCTGCCCAGCCGTGCTGTGTCCCTTTTTTCAGGTTGTGCAGGGTATTTTTTTCTGGCAACCCTTTTACCAGACTAGCTTGTATTTTGGAACATCTGCAGGCTCCCTGAGCACAGGTAGACAACCTCCTGAAATACGTCAGTGGCACTGTCCCATTGAGGATTACAGTGTGCCTTCTAGGTGTTGTCTGTCTGGGTAGGACTGTATTAAACATGGAGCATGCTTCCCTTATGATTCTTTCCTTTATAAGCTAAAGGTTTGCAGATTCATTTGTTCCAACAACTCATGAAAAGCTAATGTGGAACAGACAATTTCTTAGAAAGGTGTATTATATATTTGGTCACAGTTTACAATCAATGCCACGAGAATCCAAATTTTCACTGGCCAATGATTTAAATTGAAATGAGACACCTTTTGGAGGTCTGCAGTTTAATCTTTTAATTGCCACTGTAATAAAGAGGTGAGTTTTTAAGCCTGCCTGTCGCTGTGATAACCTCATCTTCTCGCGGCCCCCTACAAGACCTCCTCAGCTTTTATCTCAAAAGCACCAAGTTCTTTGAATGAGTTTTCATTTGTTCTCAGCTAGATAAGCAGTATACTTGTAATATCCACTTGCCACACTGTCTTCACTGACGCATAGCGCCTGTGTGGTTAAGTCTTTATCAGATTAGTGCTTATCAGAGTGCACAAATGCAGCCTGGACGCTTGTATCTCCAGGGTTACATTAAAGACTAGTCTGCCCCATGTGTTAACACAGGCTCCATTCAGAAAAGTGTTTGAACACATGCTTAAGCAAGTGTGTAGTCCAATTCAGTGGTAATACAATTAGTCTTTTCCTTTGTTACGAATATGCTTAAATGTTTCCTCAGATTAGAACTTGAGGTTGACTGACTTACCTTATAAGTATATATCTTATAGGATGCATACATACAATGTAATTGTCAAGATGGAAATTGGTTCTGATGTTGCATAGCTCAATGCATCTATTGCAGGCGGTGATACAGGAAGAGGAAGCACTAGTTTCCCAGTAGTACACAAAGTTTTGAAACATGGAAAATATTGGCAGAGGAAAATGTTGTGTTGAAGAAAGTGCTGTTGTGCAGATGCACTGCATTGTAAACTCTCACTAACTCAGATTTCATGCAAGAAGATGACTTATGGATAATTGAAATATGGTTTTCCCTGTGGATTTTTTTTTTGTAGTGTGAATTCAAATCACGTGCACTTATACCATATTTCAGTCATCCATGGAATAGAAACCTAGCGATGACACCTGTGCTCTCTGACAACACAGTTAGTTATCAAGGAGTACATGTAGTGGAAGGAATACTGGGTCACCTGTCCTCCTGCTCTCCAACCTCAACTGCTCAGTATTGCTGTAGTCACTGATGTAACTGGGGTTGACAGCTAACCAATGACTGCGGAGTTGTTACCAAGTGTGTTCTTGCAGAGGTGACAGACGTTCAGCCCCAGGAGGGAAGAGCTTTGCTTCGAGAGTTTTCCAGTTTGTATTTGTGTTTGCTTTGGGGAAGACAAGTCGAAGAGCCAGAAGCCCTGGAACACTGGCAATGGTTGTAGGTCATGACCTGTGACAGTGAGTCCAAAACTTGCCTTGGTGATTTCTGCCAGATGGCTTAGGGCTTGGCATCCCCAGAGTCCCAGCTGCTTGCAAGAGAGAAAACCAGGTCTTTGGGGAAGAGGGGTGAGAATATGTTTGGGTTTTTTTCCCAGAAAAAATTTCCTGGATTAACAGGTATCATTTGTGGCATGGAGATGCATTTGAGGTGCGTGACAATACCAGTACCACTTACAACTTTCATACTCACCCTACTTGAAAGTGTCAAAGAAATAAAGCTATTTGTGTACTTGTATCCTTCCAAAGTGGGCAGGAAATACTCCCAGATATGCAAGAAAAGCGCCAATCACAACAAGATGCTGAAAATTTAAGGGACTTGAATATCGCTGCCTGCCTTCCTTCAGTGCAGCCATTTCTGTCTGTACCAGTGAGTGGCTGGCATCTGATTGCTTTGGTCACCTGAACTGTAGATAAGGAAAAATCGGGACCAAGATACTTGATATGTTCTTGAAGAAGCAACTTTCTGGTTTACTCGAGAAGGAATTTTAGTTAACTTCCCAGTCACTAGTTCTGTGAATCCATCCTGTGGTAGGTGTGAGCCTGTCACAGCTTCCTGTTGGGAATCTGGGCTGTTTCTACCCTCAGATGTGTGGCTGATTTTTGAGCTGCAGAGATCCTTGGGCCCGTCTCCAGTGTGGCAGCCAGGATAACAGCCATTATACATTGTAAATACTGAGTTTCAATTAATATACTTTTTGTAAATGATTAATGGATGTTTTAGTAAATAATTGTTAACCCTAGTGTGTGTAGTGCCCTGACCTATAAAATGTTTATAACATCTGAGAATAGTTTATTGCTTCCATAGAAACTGCTTATAAATGGAAACTTAGTACGATGTGTGACTAAGCATGGGGACAGAAGTACAGGACAGGGCATCTTGGCCTCTGTTACTGGGATCCACTGGATTCTCATGACGTGACAGGGATGTGAGACCCTGTGTAACTCTGAGAGCAGAGGCAGGAAATTGTCTCCTTTTGCACTTGTGCTGTTTAGTGTACATCAGCTGGAATTTGTCAGAGCCCTTTGGTCTCTAATGCCTATGGGATTTATCTTGAGAATACAGGTAAGAAGGTATTATGATGACTGGCAGCTGGAAGAAAGTGGGCAATACTGCCTAAAAAAACCCAATACTGCCAGTTTCAGTGCTAGAAGGCAGTGGATGGCTCTTGGAGGAGATGTGGTGTATTCCCAGTGCTGACCTGGGTGGTGCTGAAAGAGTCGGTGCCTTCCTTTCTCAATGCCTTTCCTTCTCCAGCTGCTTTGTTTGGTATATCTGTCTATGTCACAAATGGTTTGGGGCTCGGTCTGAACCTCATACTCAAGTCCACCCTTCAGAGGCAACCCACGTGTATATAAACTACAATATACCAAAACATGAGTAATAGAAATCACAAATATAGTTCAGTATAATGATGATAAACATGTTTTCCTGTATTTTCTCTTTCATCTAACAATGCAGTGGAGCCTAGGAAGGAGAGAAGGGTTATGAGCAGTTCTGTGCAGCTTTTGCAGTGCAGTTTATTTAGCACCTCTGCAGGATTTAACATGGTAACTCTTCAGATCTTAGCACACTACTCAGAGGTGGAATGTGATACAGGTGTCTGGTAAATAGATGTTCCAGCCTTCCCAAACTGCTGGGAAAGTGTGCATCATTCTCAATAAATATGGAAGCAGCTGTGGCTTTGGAAGCTTTAGTTTCCTGGACACTTTGGACATCTATTCCACTTTTGCAATCATGACTGTGGTGACCTAAAGATACAAGTAAAGCATAGTCTACACTAACAGACAATACCTTTTATTAAACCAGCTGATAACATTAGAAAAATAGATTTGCTTTCAAGCAGCTCCTCCTTGTATTTATTAATACTTCAACTATTGCACCTAGCCAAAGACTGGACATAATGCAGAAGGAATCTTCTCTGTTGTAGGCTTCTGACAGTTTAGTGCATCTTGTGGCTTTTTCATACTAGTTTAACTCCTTTAAGAAACAAGGCTAGAAGTCCTCTTAGGAGGGTTTCATTAAAGTGTTGATGATACAAAGATACAGAAACTTGCAGTAAAATTGGTATTTAATGCATTGTCAAAACTGTCTGAAATTAGGTTAGTGAAAATGAATGTGTAGAAATCGCAATCTTATCCTTCTTTTTGGAAGGAAACCACTAGTGGCTCACAGTAATAGATCGGGACAGTTTACTGTCAGGGTTCTCCTTGTACTGGTAGTGAAAAGGTGCTGCATGCTTTAATACTGGCGATAGACATCTCATTGCTGCAAGATCACCAGAAGATACCTAGAAGGAAGAGCTGCAAAGCTCAACAACAGAGTAATTCAGCAAGCTCAGCAGAGGAAGGGGTTTTGTTTAGAGTATTCACTGTCTGGCTTCTAACCTGACTCCCGTTAGGCAGCAGCTGTTCAGAAGAGCTCTCCAGATGCTGGATGGCCAAAATGAGCACCTGTCCTTAACTCATCATTTTTTTAAAGTAAAACTTGAAATGGACATTCTGCCCAAAACCGTGCCTGAAGGGTGCAAACCCCAGAGCAGAACTCGAGAGTCTGCTATGAGGTTTGAATGAAAAATCAAAGGGAGGAAAGCAATGCCTTACTGGATGAGTCTCATGGCCTGTCTCATGCTGTAACACACCAGCCCAGTGGGGCAGCTCAGTGGGGATTTCCAGGAGTAAGACTCCTACTTTTTGGAGGTGTAATTCAGGCTTTCTCATTATCTGATCTCTGGGGTTGGTTCGTTCTTTTTCCATGTAGCTGGCTATCTATCACATTTGACAGAGAGATTGCTATGACAAAATGCTAAAAGCTCTTGCTCTGGGCTATTTTTATTCTACCGCAGGTGAAAGATCAGAACACATTTTTGGAAGATTTATGGGCCATACCCTTGTGTTGTGCTGGGCAGGATAAATGAGAGTTCACAAACTACAGGACACAAGATTTAAGCCATTGACCTCTGACATTAGGAGCCATCACAACTGTATGTTATCACATTTGTGTTCAGGAGTTAAAGGCTTTTGCTCTGAGGGAGTCATGTTAATGCTTAGCAGAGGTACAGAAATGCAGTTTTTACGCAGTCTTTAAGCTTTATTGTTGGTGATGAGTAGTTAAATCTCTCAGGCCACTGTGGATTTTAGTGCAGAATATTTGTAAGTAATGTTTGGGTTGGTTGAGCAGAATAACACATCTCTTTTTCTTGAGAAGGGTGTAGCTACTCAATGACAGTTCAGCTTGAGCAGACTCGTCACTTTTTGCTGCTCCTTTAATAGTCTAGTATTCCAAGCTACTTCCCAACTCCAGGATCTCTGTTAACTGTGTCCGTTTGTGGAACAGAAGCCTTGCTAAAGCAAAAAGGCTTTGGGATGCATGGGACACTGTTGCCAAATCAAGTATGTACTTCAGTGTTCTGCTGAACTCAGCCCCAAAATTCTGCAGTGCATCGTAATGCAGTAGTGGGGGGAGGATGGGTGCATGCAGCTGCGCCTCTGCCTCTGACACACGGAATCTAAAACACTGGCAAGCCATTTTAGAAAACAGGGAGAGGAATGAAGAGAGGGTGAAGCTGACAGAGCAGAAGGTGAGTTGAAAGTGACGGCTGAAGGGAAGGCCTGAGCTTACTGCAAGTTGAGGCACTGCTCTTGACAATCGCCAAGCTGGGACCTGTCCCGTGTAGAGGATCACAACATCCCATTGTCTTTATTGCTGTCCGAGAGATTCTTCAGCCTTGTAGCTGACCCTGCAGGTTCAGGGGTAGGCTCTGTGCAGTAGTGATTTCATCATGCAATGCAAGCTTCCCAAATTATACATCATTCTGAGAGGCACAGAACCAATTAGTATATGGATTTGTTCTGCATGTGCAAATCTTTTCTTGGGCTAAGGAAGTGTCATACAGAGACTTGGCTGAAGAAAAGAAGAAAACAGTTTAATCTTATATTGTAATTGTCATCCTCTGACTAATGATAAGCAATATTATGGCCTGCATATCAGCTGTAATTAAGCAGTGAGACACAACAAGGTGTATGTTACAGAGAGATAACACAGTGCTTAAGAGCCAGTGACCTGCAAAGCACATTATCTCTCAGCTGCATAAGCCCTACACAGTCGGTTTGTACACGTTGTGGTGGCAAATCCACCAGCCCCTCTTCCCCACCTCCATTCTGCTTTTCAAGGTGCAGAAACTGTGAAGAATTCTTGTGTTACTGGTTGTGTTGTGTGATGTTTAAAAAAGCTCCCTTTTCATATCAGTCAATTTCTGCACATGTAATAAGCCAGTATGAAACATTCCAGGTTATCATTCAGTGGAGCTCTGGGAAATTAGCATCACTTAAAATGAACCCCTTCAGTGTTTTGTTAGACAAGTAGGTATGGAGCATGCAGGGAAGGATCCGTGCACCAAACTGACAGCAACTCTTCGTTTGCTCCGAGAAAGATTTTGTGTTGTTTTCAAAGATAGCAGAGGGAGCTTTTTGCTGGAACACAGTGTTAAATGAGACTTGTTTCAAAGTGGAATTG
The DNA here is from genome assembly GCA_009867235.2 of Psittacus erithacus. NCBI lineage: Eukaryota > Metazoa > Chordata > Aves > Psittaciformes > Psittacidae > Psittacus > Psittacus erithacus. The sequence goes on along the minus strand of WYDI02005249.1, from coordinate 22,196 downwards.
ATTTTTAGTTAGAATTAAAGATTGGAAGCATGAAGCTTGTACTGTTTGTACTAAACACGAAAATCTTTCTTATCAGGGTACCATTGCACATGTAGGTGTCCTATATAGGCTGACCAAACTGATGCTGCACAGGTGACTGAGTCTTCGAACAATCAGATAAAGGTCTTGAGGTTTATTCCTTATCTTACCCCTAATGAAACTTTGCAGGGTAAATAACCTGGCTAATGTTAATCAAATTTTCAGTTTAAGTTCAGTCATGGACGTGGATCTACAGCCTCTTGATATTGGGCAGCTACATGTGCTTGTACAGTTAATACAAAAACAGTAGATCAAAGTGCTTCATTTTGTTCCTGTCACAGTCTCTCACACTTCCTTTTTCATGTTGCTTCTCCCCCCAGCCATACAAATCGAATTCCAGATAGCAAATTAGAATGTCACTGTCATCTCTGTAAGCAAACTGCTGACAATTTAGCCTAGGCAGAGGGAGAAAAGCAGCAGTGAGCTGAGGTAAGAAGTGTCTTATCTAATGTCTGTTAGCCAGTAATTGCCAGAACAGAATGTGTATTTTCTGATTTCCCAATTTTTTGGTAATGTTCCCCTTTGAAACAGATGGATACTTCTTTAACCAAATGCAGGACTTCAGCAGTGCAGAAGGACAGTCCTCTCAGTGCCTGGTCAGAAGCAGAGATGGGTTACTGGGGTTTGAATGGCGCTTAGCCTCTCTGGACACTGATGTCAGTTGGATGTCCTAGATACTACTGTATTAAAAGCATAAAGTTAGGCTTAATGCAAGAACAGAGAGACAAGGCAGAGGCAACAGAGACAGCTGTCTCTTCCTCAGAGCCCTTCTACTGGGTGAGACTGTTTCTGATTACAGCTATAGCCCTGTAAATGCCTGCTAGATGTCTGGTGATAATCCATTCAAAGCAATTACAAGGCATCCGTCACCAGCAGGGTCCGAGCCACAGGCTTCTTATCTGGGAAAATTGATGGAAGAGAAGGGGGAGAGTGAGGGAAGAAATCAATGCCTTTCACCAATGTTATCTGCCAAATTGAATTAAGCAGCATGGGATCCCTGCTTTACACACTGTGAGAGCTGGAGCTTAAAGTCTGTTTGTAGTAAGCTCAGTTCATGGGCAAGGCAGGTGGGAGCTGAGTGTTGGTTCTACTCACTGGCAATTTCTTGGGTGCCCACTAATGTGAATGGAACTCGTGTGCAAAAGGAGGTCAGAATTTAGCAGCACCCAGAGCCTTTAACCTGATAGCACTGCTTGTGACTCGTGTGTCTGCTCATGGTCTTAATGTATCATTTCATGTTCCTTTACTTTTTTCTGGGTGTAGCCAAGAGTATCTCATTGCTCCCCACATCCCAGTTTATACAGGCAAAGGGTTGTAGAGAAAGCAACTGCACAGATACACTAATGGGTTCCTTGGAGGCAGTGCTAGTGAAACTAGTGTTTGAAAGTGGTGCATGTATTGAGTCTTCTGGCAATGCAGCCATGCTGCGCAGAGGGATATCCAGTACTGAGATGTACTGAGAGTTCAGAGGTCTTGAGGTCAGGAGGTTTTGGGTGGGGGTTTTAATATGCAAGGAAATGCAGCTTATTGCTGTGGGTTTTGGTGTTTCGCTTTCATGAGTGTATCTGCTTCTCATTGCACTTGCCTTATGGGCTGGAAAGATAAATTTCACTTCTGTATGTCTAACTGCTTACTCATTTTGCCAAGCAATGTTGAAATCCAGGAGCAAGGTTTAGGAAAGTTTAACAGAGTTACCACTGCAAAATGACACTTTCCCTTGCTGGGCTGGCAATTGACATTTCAAAGGCCACCAGTATATCTATGGAGATGTTTGGTAGGTGCTTCCTGCATGGTATATGAACAAATACGACTGTAGATCCATTTAGACAACAGCAGGGAGATTGTCACTTGGGATGCTACTAAACAGAATCTATTTGTACTGGTCAAATCAGTTTTGTCTGTGGGCTGCGTGGCCAACGGCTTGTTTGTGCATGGTATAGTACCTGGTTTTAGACCTTTGTCTCATGAAGTAGGGGTTTAATGACTGTTTTTTTGACAAACAGCCAGCAAAGGAGTTTCTGCAGCTCCAGAGCATCTACTGTTACTGGGTTTGGAACTGAGATCTGCTGACAGCCCGTGTGCCTGCTCTTGGTTTGTGAACTCAACATCATGGGTTTATGATTTTCTTCACAAAAGCACAGTGATCACTCACATAGAAAGTCTTGATGATATTTACAGAAATTAGCAGATTTTGGAACAAATCTGACCTCCTCTCAAGGCAGTAAAACCTTGGTTTCTTTTGACCTGTGTAGGTTCCCTCTTGTGTTGCAGGGTTTTTCTCCTGCAGTTGATGCATACGTGAGATGAGAGACTTGTCATCTGGGGAGATGGCGTGCTGAGGGGCTGGAGGACCCGGATAGCTTGGGCAGAATAGGCTCTGGGGACTTAAAAGCCTAAAATCCTCAAGGTTCTGGATTGGAGCTGACTCAGCAGAAAACAAATACCAAAGTGAGTTGAAGCAGATGAGCCAGCCAACTTGTGGGGACCAGGCAGAACGATTCACCTAAACCAGTCCAGTGCAGAGATGTGTGGAAACTTTCTCCCTCCTAAGTGTGTGTGGGAATCTGCACTGCAGTCAGGTGTGCTTAAAGTGCACAGAAGCCAGCTAATAAAGATTCCCCCGGAGTATACATCATACAGCTGCGTTTTATTGTATTTGTGCTCTCTTCCTACTGACAGTGCCTTTAGAGCCACATTACTCACATCTCATCATCAGCTCTGACACTCCTGGCTTTTTACTGCTTCTCTGGTTCCTATCATCTTCTGCAAGCTTTATCCCTTCCTTGCACATTGGCCAAGGTGTATTTCTGTAGTATCTTTTCAACGAATGAACATGGGAGCATGTAAAAAGCACAGGTTGGATACCACGAGCAGTAACGAGGGCTCTCATCTTTTCTGCTGAAAATCCCTACCGAACCTCTACTCCGTTGTTTTTATGGGTTCAGTTTTCCCTTTGCTCCATCTGTTTGGTATAAAGAAGGGTGCAGCTTGCACTACAGTGGGAAGGACTGAGTGAGGTGCAGTGCTGAACTGATGTTTAATCCTCTTTCAGAGCATTCTAATTTACAGCGTCTAGAGCATGTTCAGAATGAGCAGCTCCAGGAGTATGTACACGGGCTTGGTTCGGAGTCTGGGGTTTTTTTGGTTCCCTTTGTCCCGTGGAGGCTGTTGAATAAGCCATGAAGATGTTTTACTTCAGGCCTCAGGAAATGTGACTTTTGTCCAGCAGCTGGTTTGAGCATGGGGCAGTTCAGCTCGTTTGGCTGCTGCTTTCCCTCCCTCCCCCCTCATTCTTTGTTGTTCCTGTTGAATGAAAGTTCATTGGGGCAGGGCCTGTAGCTCACTAAGGACTTGTTGGGAACTGAGCACAGAGGGGCTGGGGCCTCTGTTAGACTTCTAAACTACTTCTACTTTGTGAAATCAAGTTGAACTCAAGGGGTACTTCAGCACGCCGCAGTCTGCGAGGCGGGTTTCTGTGTGCACTGCCAGCTTTAGCTGAACTCTGGGTATCAACTGGTCTCAAAGGAGTTTTGTAGTGCTTGGGATGAACGGGCCCTGGATTGTTGGCTGGGGACTGGGCAGCAGTTTACTGAGCCGTGCTCCTTATCTGTGACTCACTGCAGTGATGGGCAGTGCCTGAGCTGCAGCTGCATGGGTGGAGGCACGTTGCCAAAAGGACTACACAAATCCAGGTGAGGTGAGGAGAATGGAGTAAAAGAAAAGCTTTCTATGAGTGACCGTGAGTGGTGTGGCCACCTCCATTTCTTGCTGCCCAGTAAGAAACTCTCTGACGGGTACCACTTAATGCCTTTGGCTCTTCCCAGTGTGTCCCCAGCTGCCTGTTCACTCACAAACCACTTCTGAACACCTCATTTCCACTGTGAGATGAAACTGGCACGCTTGATACACAGCTGCAGCTGGCAAAGGAGAAGCTCTGGGGTTTTTGTGTGATTTTTGGTTTTATATATAAGCCACTAGGGGAAAAAAAAATAAGGTAGTAATGCTGTGGGTCTCCTCAGATTTTGCCAGCGCTAACCCAGAGCTCTGTGGGATCTGTGACAGTCACCTTGGGTGTACAGCTCCCATCGGAGAGTCTTGTGTTCAGGACCGTGGAGGAGGCAAATGAAATACACATTTTCTTGCTTTGTGTGTTTGTGCTTGTAATCTAGGTCAGTTAAATGAAAGCTCCTAGCATAGAGTAGCCAGATAAATTTGGGATAGCTGAAAAAGGATGGTCCAAGAATAGGGATGGAGTCCAATAGGACTGGGTAGCTGGAGTCAGGCATCGGAGATTTCCATATGCGAGGCCAAGCCTTAATTCCAAGTTAGCCTCAGCTAACTTCAGAAGGGGACTAAACCAAACAAGGTTTGCTCCTGAACTCTTGCAAACTCTAGGAGTGCAGCTTTGCTGCAGTTGGTCCCTGGTGAAGAACACTCATTCGGAATGCACAAACCTGAGCGCGTCCTGGGCAGTTCTGGCAAGAGCAGGAGGGGCATTGCTCCGACTGCCCCTCAGAAAGCGGGCTGCAGTGAGTCACAGAGGAAGCAGAGATATTTTTGTCTAAGCTGTTTGATCATTCCCTGGCTTTTCCACTGTTTTACAAGGGCATGTTAAGAAATGTACCAGAGCTGTGGAAATTCTGCAGCCATTTCTCAGAAAACCATGAGAGAATTGCTTAAACATATGTTTCCATCTTCTGCTTTTTTGCATTTTTCCCCTCTTGTATTTCGTTTTCTTTGACCCAGTACAAAGTTTTATATGCTTACAGCTCTCTGTATTCAACAGACACTTCACTGCAGTGCCGGACTTTCCCCATGAAGCAGTACACATCACTTCCAATGGAATTCCATTCTCCTTTACTGTATCATCACATGCAGACCTGAAAATGCCTCTGTTTATATGATGCCTTCAAGAGGATTATACCAGGCTGTGTGGGGAACAGCATGAACAAGGTACTGTCTTGACTCAGCTGCAGGTGGTTGGTGCACCTTGGCACACTGAAGGTGGCAAGGTGATTGATTTTTTTTGGGGGGTTAGGTATACCAAAAAAGCTAAAGCACAGCAGGAAAGCTGAGCATCCCTCCAACATCTACAATGCGATGTTGTTTCCACCTACAGACAAAATGGGGTTTGGTGGTAGGTGTATGTGAGGGTGTGTATATGTGTCCATCCGAGGATGAGTATGTGGACAAGTTCCATTGGCCTACAATGGGTTAGACAATTTATAAGCCTTGTCTTACATGACTTGGCTGCGCACGCACTGAATACCCATCTAGTAGAATTACAATGCAATAACATTTCTGTCACCAGCCCTCTGAGGTGGCACACATCATGCGAGGCACTGGGCCAGTGCCAGCAGCGAAGGTTGTGCCTGTGAGTGTCCAAGCCAGGGACATCACTCATCTCTCCCCATGAGGCCACGTCCCCTATCTCACACCTTCCCTTGGGGAGCTTGGCTTGGGTCTCCTTCCCAGCACTGAGGTAAGGCCACAGCTTTACCAGCACATGTGGTCACCTCCACTGGTGCTTTGGAGACCTCTCCGTGCACAACGCACACAAGGCCAATGGCAGTAACTGTTGGGTACACGCGTGCGGGTGTCTGGTTCCTGTATGTGCAGGGGGTTTATCTTCAAATTACAAAGCCCTGACGGTTGCAGCAGGTACCTCACCTGCTGTGAGACACGGGCATGCTCTCACCCGGAACAGTGAGCTCCAGCGGAGCCAAGCCAAAACCCAAACCACAGCTACTGATTCTTTTCTGGACAAACAATTTTATTTTAGGTAATGCGTCTATACACTGTACATTCAGTCACTGTGGTATATAAGCATAGCTATTTTCATACATAATCTCATAAAGTCCTTTATTTTACAATATTATCTGCTTCGAGGGGAGGGGATGTGGAAAAGGGGTGGAAAAGGACTATCAAGGTACACAGCGAAATAGATAAATATGCCAAGCTTTTTTCTTATTTTTTTTTTTAAATCAGGCATTTATAAACAAGAAAGCATACATTACTTACATAAAAATAGTTCTAGAATAGTAGAGTAAGTCATAATATTGTCATTAGCAGCAGCATAGGAGAGACCAGGATAACAAAAATGTGCTGAAATGCTATTGGCTATTATAAATGTAAAGATTCACTTTTCTTCAGTTGAAAAAATGTCATTTCTGTGAGTTCTTTTGATTTAAAAAAAACCCAACCCAAAACGAAACAACCAAACCAACAGAAAACTTCTCTCTAAAACACACGGACTGATGGGGGTAGAGGGGAAGGAACCCATCTTTTGGTAATAAAATACTTTACAGTGAAAACGAGGACAAAGGAAATGCCAATGGTGGAGGAGGGCGAACCCACAGCGGCAGCTTCCAGAAAGGGTTTGTTGTGTTGTTCCTCACAGACAGCAAAGGTTCTTCTCAGTTAAAAACACAACTCGTAAAACAAGACAGCTACCAGGTAAGAAAGAGTTCTGAAAAAGTAAACACCATATACACTTATAATACAGCAGTGTAAAATGAAAACAAGTATTTACATGTTGACTTGACTTTAACTTTTTCTTTTTTACATTGGCTAGTTCTGTTTGAAAAGCAGAATATTATGTATACGAGTTAGCTGCTCCATAGATATGAATGTTATTGCTGTTGGTTTTTTTTCCCTTCGTTAAGTCTTCTTTCAGTAATAGAAACAATGAGTAATTAAACTGAATATACAAGTATTAAGTAATATATTTTTAAGCAGAGGGAGAGTCAACAGCCTGTAGGAAACACCTCTTCTCCCTGTTAACTTCTTAAAGGAAACTAACGAGCAGATGAAAGGCGAAGCTGGGACTTTACAGTTCCGGCCCTCCCGGGCTGGAGTGCGCATGGAATGCGGCGGGACCCGGAGTGAGCCCAAGGACAAGCCCAGCCCTTCCCCGCCAGCGGGTGTTCCCTGAAATTGCACACACCACTCCCCACCTCCAGCCTGCCCAAGGGGGGGTCGCGGAAGATTCCCACCGTCTGACAGCCCGGTTCTAGAAGTTAGTGTCTCGGGGGCTGAGGATGTGGAAATGCACGACACGCTCGGGAATTCTGCATTAGAAATCAATTCCATATTCAGCAGAAATAAATGGTAACGTGGTTCAGAAAGACAAAATTCCTGTCCTTCAAGCCTCTCCTGCCAATTAGCTGCCGGTGTGGAACACTTGTTCCCAGTCTTCCTGCACCTTATTTAGGCTTTTGGATTTTAAACCTGAATTTACACAAGTGTTTTTATAGAACGTTCTCACTCCCAAGGATCAAATGCTATTGAGCCTGAACCTCAACCATGGTAACGTTCATCTGTCATAGATCATGGAATTACTATAATGCTTGGCAAAAGGATACAACAGGTTTGTAACAATGGTTGTAACTTTAATTTGTAGGCTTCTTTCTTGCCAATTTTAATCACAGAATCATAGAATGGTTTGGGTTGAAGGGACCTTAAAGCTCATCCAGTTCCAACCCCTGCCACGGGCAGGGACACCTTCCACTAGAGCAGCTTTCTCCAAGCCCCTGTGTCCAACCTGGCCTTGAACACTGCCCGGCCCATCTCACGTGAAGCACAGGTGCTGGTGGCTGTTTGACAGGACCATTCACTGCTGGGATAAGCCCATGCACTGATCTGGGTTTGGGGGTTATTTATTTATTTAAAAATGCAGAATTCATTAATTTAGGGGCTGAAAGCATCATCTGCAGAGCAGACGTTGCGCCAGTGACCGCGTCTGCTTCCTGCACGCTCACAAAGAGCCGCCGTGTCCTGGGCAGCAGGTCAGTGAGCCGCTTCCCGGGAAAAGGTGGCTGGAGGCGGGCACGGTGACAGCTCTTGCTGGGTCACAAGGGGTGAGCAGGTGAAAACCCCAAAGGAAGCAAGTGTAAACTGTGAGGGGTCAGACATGCTGGGGGGACATACGTGTCCTCGGTGTAATTTCGTAGCGTGGCAGTGAAGCAGAGCAGGTGAGTGCTGATCCAGCATCAACCAGAGCTAAAGTTACTCCCTTTCCCTTGAACAAGTAAGTGAATAATACAGAGCTGGAAATCATAAGGCTGAGAACATTTTTATGCATACTGCATAACAAAATAAACCCTTTACATAAGACAGTAATAATGCCCATTAATGAATATACTTATGGCAGAGATTTTAATTCCATGCATATGATTTAATATCGCAGAAAAAAACGTACAAAGAAATAAAAACCAAAAATAACAAAACACATTAAAAAAACCTGCTTAAGCATAATCAAAATTCCTTTTGCATTGCACTTTAGAGGAGGAGATCTGCACTAGCCTCAGTCTCCGGCATCCCAAACGCATGAGGGCAGAGCCCCGGATCAACGGACAGGTTCCCGTCATGTACTTGGTGGAACTGCTTCTTGCTCCCAACAGTTTTACATTGTCCCAGTAATTCTACTCCTTTCATATTTCTTCTTTTTTTTGTACCTAAAACATATATATGAACTTCTTTGTTAATGCTCACAGTTATTATAATGGTTATTATAATGGTTTCAAGCAAACAGCTCTTGTTTAGGAAAAAAAATAATCTCTCTAATGTACTGTAAGTAAATAGAATAATTTCAGGATTGGAAGCCGCTTTCTGTCTACTGAGAAATAATTTGTAAGCTTACAGAGTTTGCAGTAATATCCAAAAGCAAATAAAGATTACTGGAAATAATGGTTCTTTGTTTTGAGTAACTTCTGGGGAGGTTGATCCATTGGGGGGGCTTCTTTTAATCTCTTTTCCTTTTATTCTGTAAGGTCTCCAAAGTGTCAGTGTTGCCTCTAGAAGATGCTAAGAGTTAAAACGAGCTGGAAGGCACATCTGCAGCCCCAGATCAACTTGTTCACATTCCGCTGATGAGCTCGAGTGTGGCAGGTGAGTGTTTAGGGGTGAAAAGAACTTTTCTCTTGTTCAGTAAAGCACCAACGTTCTTTGTTCAGCTCTTCTGGGAGCGTCTCCTCTGCCTCCCAAGCTCAGCGGGACTCAAACCCCGCTGGGGAAGTCATGCAGGCAGGATTCCACCCCGCGGGATGCTCCTGTGGGTGACGGTGCGAGGTGGCAGCTGGTGGAAAACTGGGCTGATGATTCCTACGCCTGCCCCGTGGGGCAGAGCCTGGACTGCTCAGCTTGTAAACTTGAGAAATGTGGAATAGAATGCAGAGTAGGATCCTGACAAAGTGCAGTTTAACGAAAAACCAACTAAAAATTGACCCCCCCACCCCCAGTGAGCCGCGGCGCCTGCAGCCCGCACCCGGGCCCTGGGGCTGCGGCTGGGATCCCAAAATTAAAGTAATTTCTCTTTTTAAAACCAAAAAAGTTTTGTTTTCTCCATGATGTAGGCTTATTCACAGCAGCAAACATGTCTTCTTGTCTGTAGTATCCGATAATGCGATGTTGCACTCCCCTTGGGCACAGAACTCTGGACTGACAGTTCATAGTAAAAAGCAGGTAAATACTGAATTGATGGGAAGATGGTGCAACAAAGGTGAGTTTTCCAGAAAACTGACATTGAGATTTCAGAATGGCTTCAAAACGCGTTGATCTTTTGCTTTATTTCTCAACTGACTTACTTAACGGATTATCCATTTCCTTCTTTCTTTTCCATAAGCTCAAGTGCTCTTGGATGAAGTGAGTCCTCTGAACACACCGAGTAGTGAGGATGTCTTTAGAAACGATGGTGTGATGTCAAACACTGAAGTCTGTAAGGCTGGGCTTGTAAGTGTAGCGCGTACTCTCCTCATCCCCCTCCCTCTTTCCAGTCCTGCATCTCCCTTGCTTCTTGTGTTCAGGACAGGAAATGAAGAGAATTCTAAGTTAAAAATCAAAGCACTCCGAAATTGTCATATACCCGTGACGGGATTAAACTGATGGCTTCCGAGGTGGCTGGAAAACTGCTAATGAAATGGCATCATCACCAGAGGGCTTCTGCATTGAGAATCCCCAACCCTATAACAAGTCATTAAAAATTGTGCATCGAAGGTTGTTTTTTGTTTTGCTTTGAAAGGTTCATTATAAAAATCTCATTAATTTTTTAATACCAAGTCTGTGTAATGAATTCTTTTAAATAGCTTATAAGAAAAGTTTGTTTGTTTTTGAATTCCAAAATGTTCCAACAGGCAACAGGGCAACATATAAACCCCTGCCCCACTTGCCTGCGCTGATTTGAGCTGGACGATGCTGCTTGCTTGGAGTTTGCCAGTAGAAAATTTGCTGTGGACTCAAAAGTATTTTGTTTATAAACACTCTGTGTTTTCTAGGCACAGTAAGATGTTGTGCTATATGGATCGGGGAAAAAAAGAGGCATCATTCAGTGCTTCAGTTAGAGAGAGTAACATTTGCCTTCCAACTAGTACGAATCCATATTCAGAGCCCTGTGTGCCACGACACAACTACTCACACATGCACTTACACACGTCCCCACGTGTCCTCTCTTACTGTGCAGCTCTGGCGGGCTGGAGGGATGGGTCAGTTCTCAAGGGCGCTCACTGTGTTTTCGCTGCTGGGGGGTTGACTGCTTGGTTTAGGCCACAGTTGTTCCTGAAGTTCCTTGACTACTTTTTCCAAGTGTTCCCGAGCTTCCCTTTCATGCATCAGGTCAGCTCGGAGCTGCTCCCTGTCAGCCTCTGCATGCTGCAGCTTCACCTGTAGGTCCTCAATCTGGAGAAAAGCACATTAAGAAACATAATGAACTATTCTAGTGTTTGAGCTCCAGTGTGGGTTTGTCAACTTTAACACAGACCAGGGCCTTTGCACAAAGGGAGAAGAGCATAAAGCCATGGACTTCCAGACATACCACTGTCAAAGTCGAGGTGAGGAAGGAATTAATTCCCTTTTCCCTACTTCCTTCCACACACTGCTGTACAATTATGAAGTGTACCACATGGGCTGATCATTGTGGCTGAAGTTTCATAAAGGTGGGTGAAAACCAGAACAGCTCAGTGCCTTAATGCGATAAACTCTGGTCACTACTTACCCATTCCTACTCTTTCTCCAGGCAGAAAGCAACTCAGCCCAGTAATCAATGAGCTGAGTTTGCGAAGGTAAATTTACTTTCAGTTCTTTTACAATGGTTATTAATATGAGTGACCAGAAACATCCTCAGTTACCCCCGTAAAAGGCCTGAGGTCTCAGCTATAGATTAATACCCAACAACAGGAACTGCAGTATCCTCTGAGACCCTCTGTATCCCTCAAATGTAAGGAACTGTAAGGAGGTGAGATGGGTGTGGAGGGGTGGTGTAGATGGTGAGGGGGGGTGTGAGCATGGACATGAGGAAGCTGGGATGCAGCGCGTCCTCTGAAAGAACAGAACCTCTCCAAGGAAAATGCCCAGCCTTTCAACGCGGAGGTAAGAAGCTGAATGTTTGCAGGAACGGGATGGAACAGGCCCTAAGGTGTAGTAACTGCTCAGAAATGGATTTCACCCTTCCCGCTCTGTACTGCCTGGTAACTAAGCTAAAGTTCCGGGAGAGAAGGGTGTAAAGATGGGGAAAGCGGCCCCAGTTTGAAATACGCAGCTTTGGGCCACAAACAGGTGTAAGATCAGCTGTTACCAAGGATTGCCACTTAACAGGAAAGGAAAGCACACACATTCGGGGCTAACTCACCATGTAAACCCCCCACCTGTCCAGACTGGGATCTCACTGCCAAGAAAAAAGAAAAGCCTGAAGCATGCTGCTGTGCAGTAGGTATTGGCCATCGAGTACCTTGGCACTTACACATTTACATCCCCGAATTTGTGTTACTTCCTCTCCTGCAGCCTGAAGCATTTCCTCTCACACTGAGCCTGTCTTGAGAACTGTGGTTTCCACAAAAATAATCAGAAGTGATCAACAAACCCAAGTGATAAACTCCAAATGCAAGAGGAAAGGGGCTAGAAAGCCTTGCTGTAAAATGTCTTACATGACTCCAGAGCTGAAGTCATATGGATGGATCTCTGTAAACGTCAGGCTTTGATGTTACTGGAGGTATTTTTCCACTCGGTTCCATCCAGAAATCTCTGAGGGAGCTGCCAGACAAAGCCCCAGGTCCTGAGGCATTAGTAGGGATGAGGTCTTTGCCCCTGCGCAGCGGGGGCACGGCTTTGCTGTGTCCTCGGGCTGCTCTACAAGGACAAACCTATGGATGTTCAGCTTTTTGAGGTGACTTTAGCCTTTCACATTAGGAAGCCTCCTCTATTCCCTCACAAGGAACGGTCCCACATTACCAGCACTTGCTGGTGCCTTGCCCTGGTTGCTGCCAGGTGGAAGCCAGCTGCCGGTAACGCCCAGCGCAGCAACGCAGCCTGGTTATGTTTAGTCTGGACACCTCTTATCAGTGAGACATCCTGCGATGGCAGGAGGAAGCCCACATCATTTCCTGCTGCTGCGCCCGCAGAAGCTCTCCCAGCCCTGGCACAGCACCGCTCCCCTTCCCGCGCCCGGCTTCGCCTCTGCCTGTCCCCCTCCCTTAAAGTGACCACATCAGCTATTTGCAGCTCATGTTCTGGGTAACAACACGCTCGTAAAGCACTTGTGTGCAACAACACTCCTGGCAGAAAAGTTCCTCCAGTAAACACGGTCTGGAGGAGTCCCTTTAAGTGTGTATGCAGCAGGTAAGCCTGCAAATATGGCATGTGTATGTGCATTTAAATTCAGCCAAGCCACGCCTGGCCATCCTTCAGAACCCACCGCTTGCAGGTGGAACTGAAATCCTAGCCAGCATTTGTCTGTCTCTGTAAATGGTGACGTCCGACTGACAAACGTGCCCGGTGCTGGGCAGGCCTGTAGGACTGACAGAGGGGACACTGCCTTAGGGCTGTGAGCCACTGTGATGGGGGCAAAGACCCTGCGCAGGCAGGAGCTGGGCTTGTGTTGCATCAGAAACAAGGCAGCCACTGCCTTTAGGGAACAGACACCTCAGCTACCCGCAGGAAGGGTCAGTTACGTGCTACTCAAATCAGCATACTCCTGGTGTGCAGGTCTTACCTGTGCCGAGTACTTGGCGCGGAGCCTGCCGGCCTCACAGCCCTTGTCGCACACCCGGATCTGCCTGGCTTGTTCCAGTTCCCTCTTCAGTCGTATCCGAGACTCGTTTGCTTCCTTCATTTTCTTCTCATTCTCAGCTCGCAGACGTTCAATCTCTTTCCTTAAGTTGCGCTTCGCCTCTGTTGCTTCTCTCAGTTTCTCTTTCTTTGCCACCCGTAGGAACTCCAGCTCCTAGAATACAAAAGCCGTTCACTTGTGAGCACAGACTAAGTCAGTGCATGGGAACAGAAGTGTGCAGGGAGCAGCCCAAACCCAGTTCCCAACTGCTGCTGGTTATGACCAAGGCAGCTCATGTCTAAACCTCCTCCTGAACTTTACATACACTCTTCTGCTTTAAATCAACATGAGATCCTGCACTCAGGATACTCTGAATTCTTGGGTAATAAAAACCTCTACACTACAGCCACATTTTGCTTTGTCACGCAAAATAGCTGTGACCATCTGTGACTGAATAAAGATGAACTGCAGTTGGAGAGCGCTACAAGCCGCATGCTCTACGCTTGCTCCGAGTTCCAAACCCACCAACTGCGGTGCCTGCCCTTCAACTGAAGACACTGAAGATGCACAGTGTTGTGATAAATGCAGTTTGCGAATGCCCTTTGTGTGCAGCAGTGCTGTTCCCTACTCACTGAAGGCATCGGGAAGTGGTTCCATTTTACCAAGCCCCGCCCCAAATCCACTTAAGGCAAGTATGAGAAAACCAACGTGTGATCTTTCAAACTCCAGGCAGTTCTGGGTGTGCTCCAGGGGGCTGGTGTGGAGCCTGGGCCTCCTGATAACCTACCAATGGATGGTTCTATCCCAGCATCTGGAAAACGCTGGGCTAAAACCCTCAGCCAAATCAACACCATGCTTTGCTCTGGAAATTGCCACTCTCACTGTCCAGGTTCTCAATAGAAGCCGTTACCTTGAAATCTCACATCCAAAAGAGCGCCATTAACGGAAGTGATGATAAAGAACCTAAAGCTACAGTGGCAGAAAGTCCTGAGCTGATAAACACTGTTGTTAAAAGGCCTCCCAAGCCCAGAAAGGTCCCCAGAGTGCACTAAAATCTGTCTCCCAGATGGTTAAATTAGAAACTCCAGTGCAGTTCTTCCCCAGAAGCAGCGTTTCCGGTGTCAGAGTCACCCCTCGCAGCATCGCTCCCTTCAGCGGACACTGCAGTGGGGTCATGGGAAACTCACTCCTTCCCTGTCTCACTTCCCTGGGCGGCTGCAGCCGCTCAGCCCTGCCCCGCTCCAGACACACTGCTGAGCCTGGCACTGCTCCCCCCCAGCTCCGACAGGCTTGAGTTAATGCCTCAACATTCACCTCTTCATCAACCACCTCCTGTAACTCCTGCTTCACTTGAAGTACACACTGCATTAAGTTTAGGAACTTAAAAATCAGCTTTAAATATATATTACTTACAAATATTTCATATGATCACAGCCTGGTTTGGGTTGGAAAGGACCTTAAAGCTCATCTAGTTCCAACCCCCTGCCATGGGCAGGGACACCTTCCCACTAGAGCAGGTTGCTCCAAGCCCCATCCAACCTGGCTCTGAAGACATCTATTTACTTAACCCAACCCCCAAAACCCTGGTAGTAGGCTCAAGGTTTCTAGTTCACTGCAAGGAGAGCAAACTGATCTATGCTGGGCTCAAAGATTCTTTCAGTGATGGAAAGATGCTGATTTTGGTCCCTCGGGATCAGAGCCCAGGCAAGAACAGGTGGCAAGCTGAAAAATGCTGGAGTGCTTCCTGAAGACTTGGGTTTCCCGGCTGGATTTCCAGCAATGCCCCAGTAAAGGCTGTTGCTGCTTGGGAAAGATGAGCCCATTCTTTTCCACATGAGCCTGCCTAACGTTCCTACCTGGCAGGGGTCTTGCAGACAGCAGCAAGGGAAAGCAATTTTTCACCCTTACCTGATGCAGACTGCGTTTGGCTTGCAAGGCCGCGTTCAGCTTCTCTTCCTGCTTCACTCTCATTTTAACAACTTCGTGGAGGAATTTTTCTTTGGCTTCTTTCGTATCCAGGCCACTGTCCAGGGCCTGCCTTAGGTGCTCCAGCTCCGCTTCCAGCCCGCTGCTGTGAGAGTCGGAATGTGCTGGAACCTCGTACGAGCTGCTGACTGCCACTGGGGCCTGCATCCCAGGGGAGCTCATGTCCTTCGCAGAGCTGGATGAGGTGAAGGATGGGGAGGAGAGCGACGATAAGGAGGAGGTGACTGAAAACAAGAAACATCCAAACTTAATACAGAAACATCCAATACAACTCAAAATATGCTGCGTCCCTGTTGTACAGAGGAGACATTCAATATTCAATGACAAAAAAGGGAAGGAAGGAAGAAAATGCCTGTTCTAAACTTTGATACGTGAAATGTGATGAAAATCAATTTGCTCGAATTGTGACTTTGGCATTTATGTCACAGTTTTTTTCTCAATGGGTGTGAAGAAACAGATTTCTTCAGGGTTCCTACAGGGTCCTGCTGTTTTCAGTGGGTAAATGTCACCTCTTTGCATGCACCACCTGCCCTGAGCAGGGACCGGACCTGCTGAGGGCAGCAGCACAATTATCTGGCACCCACATCCTCTTGCCAGAGCCTGCTGTGGGCACACCGTTTAAGAACCTGGCTCCTCCTCTATATGCTCAGCTCCATGGATGTGGTACCGACACCGTGACCGTGTTCTTTGTCTGACACAAAACTCTGCTCTGGAATTTTTACGTGTCACTGGTGTGTATCCCACAAAGAGCTCTGACAGAAGCCTCTTGACCAGACATCAACCCATGGGGTTTATGTGACCACCACACACATTCTGTCCTCTGCACAAAGCTGACCTGTGTTAATACAACACTCCAGGGCAGTGGACACCTGCGGTTCAAAATCACAGAATCATTAAGGTTGGAAGCGACCTCTGGAGATCATCTAGTCCATGATGTCCTTCATCCCCCAGAAAAACACCCCCAGCTTCTGTTCTTGGTTCTCAATATTACTTGAGATTGCATTATTGCATCTCATTGAGGTTCCAAAATTGTATTTGAACACAACAGAGACTGAACAGCTAAGCCCTGAGTATTGCTGAGGAATACCCAGCAGAAACAAAACACAATGGGCTGGAGCACTTCTACTAGGAAGGTGTCCCTGCTCATGGCAGGGGGTTGGAACTGGATGAGCTTTAAGGCCCCTTCAACCCAAACCATTCTGGGATCCTGTGATCCCATGAAAATCCAGGCACACGGAACGGTCACTTACATTCTTCCCTGGTTTCTACTTCGATTTCTGCTTCCGATTCCTTGTCCTCCTCAGGGGCAGGGGCCGGGGCTGCCGTGGTGGCCGCTGCCTCGGGCAGGGCTGTGCTGTCGACCGCGGGCCTCCTCCTGCGTGGCGGGGCCGTGCTGCTGGGCTCGGTGCTGCGCAGCACTGCCGTGGCGCAGGGCGCGTTGCTCACCACCTTCTGCTGCGCCGGGGGCGCAAGCGCCACGTTGGGGGCCACGGCATTCTCGAAGCTCTTGTAGGAGTAGAAACTGGTTTAGAAGGAGAGGCAAAAGAAAAGAGTCGTTCTAGTCGTCATCTCAGACATTTAAAGCCAATCCCTGGCTTTTAATGCTTCCCAATCCACATGTTACACCAAAATTGCAAGCAGCTGGACCGGCAGCAAAGTGCCATTGACTGACACCACCTGACACTCTGCCTGTGTTTGCTTAGTGCTTTGCACTCACTTAAACATGGAGACGACTTCTCCAGCTCATCATGTTCATACATTCATAGAAGCAGCCTTCACTGCAGGCTCCTATGGCATGTTCACCTGACAAAATCTATTCAGTGAATGCACAAAATCTCAATACTTTTGTTCCTCTTCTGTGAATTAACTGTGCAGCTGCAAATGCTCTTTAATCCCATGCGAGTGGGGCGACCGGCTGAGTTGCAAAGCCACCAGCTACCAGGGCAAGGGAACAAACACACAACTGCTGTCAAATAAATCCCCCTGGCTGCCAGCCCAGGCCTTCCTTCAGGTCCCGTTCCTTACCTGTCCCGGATCAAGGCGGGAAGGTGGGTTGAGAGCTCCTTCTCGTTTGCCGACACAGCTGGGGACCAGGGCCGGAAAGCCGAGAGCCGCTGGCGGGGATGGACACAGCCGATGCTCTGGGAAGGGGAGGAGAGGAAAATCAGTGAATATGAGCTGTCTTTTAAACTCTAACCCACAACGGAGCGGTCACCATCCTTCTCAGCACACTGTAAGTTCTACAGCTTCTCCCCACTGGCTAGGACCTGCATAATAGATCCACTGGAAGAGGTTATTTGCACCAGTGTGAAACCTGACAGGTTTTTCTCCACCACTAAGTTACATGAAGTTTGCGTGGAGCACAAAAGGCTCCTGAGTCTTGCAGGATTCTTGGACCTCAAAGGCACAAAGGAATTGCCTTCTTCATGGTCACAATCAAGGCCACAATCAAGGAACATGGCAAGGAAATGGGGAGGACTGAACAGCAGAGTGTTTACTAGGAAAGGACAGAAAGGTTTTGAATTTAGAAAACCTGGGCAAGTTCTTGCCCTCCTGGTTTCAGTGAAGCGATGCTATGTGCTCATTTGATCTCTCAATTACAAAGTATTCAGTAATCACCTTATTAGATGAGCTGGATAAGGACCGTAACCAAGTGGATTGTTTTTCCTTCTCAGTAGAAGCTGGAGACTGGGAAGCAGAGTCATCTATTTTGGGCTTTTTGGAAGCAGGAGGATCTGAGGAGACCTGAAACAAAGACAGGCAGGAAAAATCAAAGTCAGAATTACTCATTTTGCAATCAGCTTAGAAGCAGGTTATGAGGCAAAAGCACATTTTGTATTTAGAAGAAACACTGGGGGGGGGGTTTCTGCTTTTTAAATGTGAGGCCAACCGAAGGGGTGAAAACAAGGGAGAGACACAAACCATGACATAAGGTGGCTTCGCTCCTTCATTTAAAGTACTCTGATAAAGTGTGGAAGGTGCAGCAGGGCTGGGCAGTCAGGTAAGTGAGACATTCACACCATGCTGCAGAGGACTGTCAGCCTTTTCTCATTTCTGTATGCAGAAAGGTGAGGTTTAATGTGGCTGCTGAGCTGGAAAGATTATTTTAAAGAGAACAGAGCAGACTTTGTTATTCTGTTTGCGGTGGTTGTTATGCTGATGACTTCACTACCCTGCAGCTGCAGTGGATTCTGGGGGTGCTGCCAAGAGCTGCTTTGCCTTTTCCACAAGTGGCTCAGCCTGGCCCATAAATCATCCCCAAGCATAAGAAAGCCCTTTGGCAAACAACTCCCCTCCTTCAACACGGCGAAGGAATAAAATTCCTACAGTCCCAGCGTGGCTTGCAAAAAAATTGGTAACTACTGGTTTAACTGGAGCACTGGGGATACCAGCGGGAAGCCCTGCCAGGACAAACATGGGGAGGGAGAAGGTTCTGGACCTTACACTGCCTCATGACTAGAAATAATAAGAGAAACATCCACCTCTGTTCACAGCCGTTTTCTTTCTTCTCGCCCTTTTTGCAGTTCCAAGCTCTACCTTCCTGCTACTTGGAAGTGCTCATATTTGCATTAAACCTTTTCATCCTTACACCTCACTGTGATTTTTGAGGGCAAACAAGTATTTACACAGGTGGGACTGTAAAACCCAGGCATGGCAACGTTCCGAGAGCCCGATACGCTTCAAATCCAGGTCCATTTGCCAGCGAAAGAGAGGATTTTATTTGCCAATGTCTTGTGTCTGCAAATCAGTCCCCTTCAAGGCATCTTAAATGGGGAATTTAAGAGATTGCTTCTCCAAATGACTATTCACTCCTACAAACTGTAATCCAGAGACCTTACCTGGAGAGCGCATGAGGGACTGGAAGCAGAACTGTTCCAATGCACTTCTCCAGACTCCCAACTGACTTCCAGCAGACCCAGCAGCTGTGTAAGCAGAGCAATGCCATCCCTTCTGCACACCTCCATTAGGAGAAATCAGGGCCTCAGCCAATGCCAAATGCAAGCTTCAATGGATTTGCAGAGGATTCTTTTGACACAGCTTTGGGCTCCCCTAGGGCTGGCTCAGGAGGGGGCTATGGCACAGTCCCTCCCATGTAACTTGTCTCAGAAAAGGCATTTTTAGACTCTTTTAGTAGGACAATGCACTGGAAAAGATTTGTTTTTGCTTTCAGAGATGCTGTCTGTGCAGAATTAGTGACAGCATTCGAAAGGTATTTGGCAAGTGACTACTGATCCCAACCCTCTCCACTGGGGATGTGAGCTGTGTGGGGAGGGGGCCAGAAGGAGGGCGGGGAGGAAGGGGGGCTTGGAATGGAAAAGGCAACAGGTGGCAAGACTCAGCATGGAAACGGCGTCCCGCGAGCGGCAGCGCCGGGACACGGCCCTGGGCACGGGGGAACAGCAGTGCGGGTGCAGGGGAGCAATGCCCGCTCGCAGGCAGGCTCCAGGGGAGCAGTGCCACAGAGGAGCCTCACTGAGTCTTTAAATAAATCAGGGCCCAGCTTTCCCCACTGTCCCCCCTTCTCTCCCTTTAAATCAAGGCTGGCACCAACCATCAGGAGGGCTCTGAGCACATTTTGAGAGACCTGGGAAGTGATGCTTAACCCTCTGTGTGAGCGGCCAGTACTGATCTGGGAACATGAGCTTGCTGCTGGGAAAAAAGAGAAGTAAACAAGGGGTGTGCACGGGGGAACGATGGGTTTGCTCCCTCAGGATAAGATGGAAGCGGGGTGGAAAAGGGAAGAGAAAAGTGAGGTGTGCAGATCGTTCTGATTTTCAGCCATCTCCCACTGCAGGACTCTGTTCCTCACAGACCAGTGCTGCCTGAAGGGATGAAGCACTTCAGCTGTGCTCCGGAAAGCACTCCTGCCAACAGCGTTTCTGAACTGCTGGGATGGCCGCTGCTCGTTTGCTGTCCATGCACTGTCCCATTTTGTTTACACACATCATCTCCTGGTTGTTGTGGTTTTACAGCCTGTCCCAGTACAGTATTTAGGTTCTGTTTTAATTAGGCAAGAACATAACAGTTCTAGTAGTGTCCCACCTGGTCTATGAAACACCAAGGCACTATGTGTTGCTATTAGTCAACAAACAGAGGTTCAGCTCCAAAACTCATGGAACAGGAGGCTCCTGACCACAACCTGTAATCATGTGGTTAAATATTTGCTCTTCTATATTTCTACCTATGTGAGCATGTCACTGAAAACACTTCTGCCCTCTCCCTCTGCAGAAATACCGTGGCTGTCAAGAACTAACCACAAAACCCCCCATACATAACCAAAGTAGGTCTCTTGCTTTGTGCAGCCTTCCAACACTGGAAGAGGCAGAAGCAGAGCTGCTCTCAACTACAGGAAGACACCCAGATGCAGAACAAGACTAGACACTGAACACAAAACCTTCTCTTCACATGACTCACGGATTACATCCCACTCTAGGCCAGATTCCAGGTAACAGCATACCCCACTCTGACACTTCCAGCCCAGCCACAGCAGCCAGCAAACCCTGGTATTGGCTCACATCTGATGAGTTTATTTCATTTCCTCTGCCAAATAATGAAACACATAAAGTTGCAAAAGAAAGACTGAAAATCTAATGTAACTTTTTTGCCTTCCTCAGAAGTGACTTAGGAAGAGCTGGAGCCCAACCCCTAGAAGGCTGCAATAAATATTTCTTCATTTCCTATTAATTTTTCCTTCCATGAGAGGCAACTTAATGATTTGTTGTCAAATGGGCTTTACACTGGGCAAAGTGCAAAGACACTTTGTTAATACACATCTAATCCAGGCCACAGATGTAAGAAGCTTCATGATAAAAAGCGGACCCAGAAATGCATCTATGTAAGCTTTTGGACTCTTGTTTTCTGAAACTACTGATTTTTGAGGAAATAAGATACAGAGAGATTTATGAAGTTACTAAGAAAAGATTTCAGAAGTACATCCCAAAGGGAAATCTGGGCATGCGAGCTTGCAGTCAGCCATTTTAAGGCAAACTGAAATCAAGAGGCCCAATTTGGCCTTTAGCCAACCAGGGCCACATTTAACACGTCAGAGCAAGTTTTCCACTTCAATTACGTGTCACAGACACCAACCATGAGACCAGGAGAAGGAATTTTGGACCCTCTCCTCAAGAAGACAAGCGCTCCTTCCCCACTGCTCCACACTGTCCGCAGGTAGCAGCTCACCAGGGCAGCCTGAATGCTGCTTCTTGTTGTGACATAGAATGGAAAATGAGCCCAGAAGAGAGTCTTGAATGTCAAGATTCGGGAGTGCTCGGGGACACAATCCTTATCACCTTGGAGATGTGAATGCCATCCCAGCAGCAGTCACGGCATTCTATGTGGTGGCATCTCCAGAAATGAAAGACTTAATGTCCCCAAAAGTTACAGAGCTATCCCAACACACAGAAATGTGTATTTCAGTCTCTTAAAAGATTAATTAGGAAAATACTGTGAGGCTTAAGAATTCAATTTCATATTCCTAACTCGGGCATAAATCACATCTCCATTGAAAACTTCGCAGTTAGAAAAGCATGTACAGCCAGAACAGGCACAATTAACAGAAAAGGGCTGTAAGTCTATAAATACCATAGTCTCATTTGTTCAAGCCATTGCTCCTGCTGCTGGTCCATGCAGAGCTGAGAGCAGTTACACCCTGAGGAAGGGAGGGGCTTCCTGTCTCAGCTGATACTCCTCTGGGTGTGAAAATTAAGCAGCTTTCTCATTAGAGGCACAAACCACAAGACCAGACGCCAGTCTGATACAAGCAAGGAGAAACCCTAGAGAGAGACTGCTTAGGTTCAAAATGTGTCAGACATCAAGAGATAAATACACACTGAAACAGCAAAAGGCTGACAGAGAGCACATCATACAGCTCACATCAACTGTGCTGCAGTGGGACTGAACCACTGTCTCCACTGGGCTGTTACTTACCTGGACAAGGTTCCAGGGAGACCTCGGTCTTACAATACCTAAAGAGGCCAACAGGAAACCTGGAGAGGGGCTTTGGACAAGGGCCTGTAGGGACAGGAATGGCTTTAACCTGCCAGAGGGGAGACTGAGATGAGCTCTTAGGCAGAAGCTCTTCCCTGTGAGGGTGCTG
>WYDI02005247.1:0-31970 GCA_009867235.2 Psittacus erithacus | reverse complement strand
GGTCTCACGAGAGCAGAGTAGAGGGGCAGGATCAGCTCCTTCGACCTGCTGGTCACGCTCCTTTTGATGCAGCCCAGAATACAGTTGGGCTTTCTGGACTGTGAGCACACACTGCCGGTTCATGGTAAGTTTGATTTGGAATAGCATTAGTTGATGAAACTTATATTTCAAACCAGTTGATAAGCTCACAGGTAAAGAACTGTCCTGTAAATATAGCATGAGACTTCCAGAGTTCAGGAAGGAATTGAATGCTTTACATTCTCTGTGACCTTAATGACTGAGCTGTCAGGTAAAGAAGATACCAATCAGCCTACTATTTCCTTTCTTTTTTTAATAAGGCTTCCTTTCATTTTGTTTGATGGCAAATTACTTTTTCATTCTTTGTTTCAGACTGGGAAAAAAAATAATCACAAAATATTTTTTGCTTGCTCCTGACTAATGTTTTGCTTTTTTGGCCCAATTCCATTACCTAAATTTACCTAACAAAGTGACCTTGAGACAAAAGAGAAGCTTTATCTTGTGTCCTAAGGTTAAAAATCTTCAAGGCACCAAGGGAAGTCTACAAAAGGCGTCCTACCTCCAACCCTGTCCATTCCATAATATTCTATCAATATATCTGTAAATTCTATACACAGAGATACTACTCCTGCAGAACCAGTCACCTGCTTGTCTCTGCTCTCCAGGTGCTACGGGAAGCCCTGCAGGCATTCCTCATGAAGTTACAGCATTGCTTTAAGCACCAGGGAGTACTCTTTCCCGAGAACCGTCTCAGCTTACCAATGCCAATGGCAACATGTTGAGACCAACATTTCAACCCTCAGGAATATCAGGCCTGGGTACACAGCACCTTCTTCACTCACCACTTGGGCACAGCTTTCTAGTGGTGAGTGAAGGCAGAAATGGAAAAATCCAGACCGTAAACTCAAGCCAGCATAGACAGATTTCCTACTTATATTCTCAACAGCAAGAATTGCACTGCCCTAGCTTGTCTCCTCCACCAGGAGGGACAGTCCGTGGAGGGCAGCAACAAGTGCCTATAAAATGAGCAGTTATGCATGAACTATAGATACAGCCACTCCAGTAAGGGCAAACAAAACAATCCTGGGAGCAGAGCTCAGAAATGCATTCAATCTGATGCATTATACATCAGCCACCCTCAATTTCTGTGAGGCAGTGATACCTCTGTTTCTTTTATTTCCTCTGATAAGCCCACTGCATCTGGAAAGCCAAAGAATATGGACTGGCCCCATCACCTGGGCAGCTCCATTTGAATTCCATTTCAATGCAAGCTGTCTGTGCTCTCAAACATAACCAAAATCCCAAAATATTTCCTCTGGCTTTGGCTAGCTGCTGACCCCCTATTTCAGGATGTTAAATAGCTGAGAAACTGGGCAGAAGACCATAACAGACCCCATGTTTTGCAACTCCTCGTACGGAATACCTATTTCACTCCTAGCTGCGTCCTAGGGCAGAGGATATAGATCTGATCTCACTCAGTTCTGGACAGCAGGAATCCTCTCTCCACATTAATGAGAAGGGGTTAAACCTCAAACCCAAGGCTTTGCCCCACACACACTCATAATGCACAGCTGAGCTTCGATGGAGCTGCCTGCAACTTCTGTGCTAAAGGGTGAAAGGCAGTTCTAATGTAGACATCTCTGTTAAACCGTTTCTTTCTCATTTAACGGACTACCATGGAGATCTAAATGGAGATAAAGTAGCAAGGCTCAGAGAACAGCCAGGATGCTATCTTTATGCAGCATGACAATGTGCAGTGGTTAATTAGACACCGTTAACCTATTTTAGCAGGGGACATAACTGGGATGAATGGGGGGAAATGTCCTTGAAATCTTGTAATGTCCGGAGCTCATGAGAGCTCTGTACACACCTGAATCGTGCACGGAGCCACAGCCGGGTGCCAGAAGGCCAGGGCGCAAGAGGCTCTCTTCTGCACACCCAGGGAGGTGTGAGGGGGACCAATGCAGCTATGGGTAAATAAAGCAGTTATGGGGGCTTGAGACGAACATTGAGGCGGCTGGATAGGCGTGCCCGGGCTAGCGTAGCGGGGCAGCAGCCGAGGCTGAGAGCGCTGCGAGCGCGGGCAGCCCCTCGCCCGGCAGGGCTGCCCCCTGCCCGAACGGGCAGCGCCCCGCTGCTGCCGCTTCGCTCCCGCCGGCCCCCCCGCCCCGCCACCGCGGGGACCGCTGCCGCCGAGCCGGCGCTGCTCTGGGGCCCGAGGCGGTCGCTCTCCTCCGGGGGCGCCCGCCGACGCCGCCGCATTGCCGGGCAGCGGCCGCCCTCTGCCGGGCCCTGGCGGCGTGGCGCCAGGCCCGGGCTCCCCGCGGAGGCTGCGGTCCTCGGGTGCCCCGGGCCCCTGCCGAGCCTGGAAGAAGCCGAACGCTGGAGCAGCTACGTGACTTCGGAAGCGGTCACACGTGCGAGCAGCGAGGGGTGCGGGCTGCCCCCGGGACAGTGGGAAGCCCCGCGGGAGCCGCGCGTCGAGATGTGAGGGAGTTTTCGGTACTTCAGAGTGCCCTGGCAGCGGGGGAAAGATTTCATCTGCCTGCGTGTTAGCATATTTCGTGGCATGTCTCAACCGCTTCTCTTTATGAATCACGTGGAACCAGAAAGCTGCTTCAAGCTGCTCCCCTGCTAAAAGAATTAAATGGGAAAAAAAGGAACGTCCTGATGCTCAGAGATACATTTTGTTTTGAGGGAGTGGGGCAATCAAACAGAGATGGGTCACTGGCCAGCATTCTGCCTCTGCACTTCCATCCAAAACCATACCCACCTCAGTGCCCAGCACTGGCCTCAGCCCAGAGAGAGATATGAACCCTTTTGCCTCTAGGGCATAGACTGTGATTCAGGTCTAGGCCTGAAGGAGGATGGGGAAAAAAAGAAAAAAAGATTTAAAAGGACATTGTAGTCTCTTGCTCAAGTATTTTTTTAGTGCCCATCACCACAGTGAGTAGGTGGTGAGCTACGAGTCACATCTTGTTCAACAGCGTAAGGCACAACTAAGTTACACATCCAATATGATGCACAAGTGCTAACTGATCAGCTTTCTCAGCTCTCCAAGTGTGGATCGTGGTTGCTGCTCGTTTGCAGAGGCACAGAGAAAAAACATCCGTCAAAGCTGTATGTAAAACAGAACTGCAGCCCATGCTAGAAAGCACTACCACAAGGTGTCTTCTCAGCTATTTCACCACATCTTCCTTGGGGCTCCAATCAGTTGTTTCATTTTCCGCCCCCTCTCCCTGCACTGTGGCAGCCTGGAAAAGCCAGATTTGCCTTGATTAAATCAGGATGTTCAATCTTCACAGCTCCTAAAACCAGGGCAAGTTTTGCCACTGATTTCAGCAGAGCAAGGACTACTATAAGCCTTTATTTCTGTCACAGGATGTCACCTCACACTCATCCACTTCCTAAGCCCTGGGGCACACGGCTATCTATATCTCCACAACAGTTTTGGGCAGACACACATTTTTTTAAACTAACGGTCTCACCATATGCTTTCTGCCCCTCACAGAATCTTTGGGCTGCCTGGATCACATGTTGAACACTCCCCTAGAACATGGCACTGGAGTAAGCAGGATGCAGTGATGAGCAAGCATGCTCTGAGGGAAGGGATCTGCCAGACACCATGCTAGCTGGCTCCAGCTAAAACGGGGTTGTGAGGCACCAGTCAGACTCTAGCAGAAGTGTTGTTTCTCCTCATGTCCTAATACATGGGCTTGCTTCATAGAAACAACAAAGGAGGAAAGCTCTGGCAAGCAAGACTTCAGGAACTGGCACAAAAGAACAAGCTGATGGAGTTCACAGGGGTCACTGAACCTCAGCCTACTCACTGCATCATCCTGTACCACATGTTCCCAGGGTTCCCCCACTCGCTCACTTGTAGACAGCTGACCAGCAGAGCTGCTCAGGGCTCCCACTGAGCAACAGAAAAAACAACAACACTCAATACAAATTCCTGCTGTGTGGGAAAACTGTGCTGCAGTTTCTAGAGGTATCCACCACACATCTTCAGTCCCTGAGAACAGGAGCTTCTAACCACACAATCACGTCTGCAGTCTCCAGTAAGCACCAGAGCCAACTCTCACACCAAATGGCTCTTGAGATTACAGGAGCATTTCAGTTTCCATTTAAAGGCAAAAGCACACTTCTCTGATCCTTATGCTTATGTGGAAGAACTGACTGCTAAAGGAGGCAGACCTAGAGTGCAAGGGAAAAGTATCTAAGGTTGGTTGTTTTTTTCCAATCCCACAACAGAGACTGGGGATGAAGGGATTGATAGTACCACCGAAGAGAAGGACTTGGGGGTGCTGGTGGATGAAAGATTACACATGAGCCAGCAGTGTGTGCTCACAGCCCAGAGGGCCAGTTTTATCCTGGGCTGCATCCAAAGGAGCGTGGCCAGCAGGTCAAGGGAGGTGATTCTGCGCCCCTGCTCTGGCGAGACCCCACCTGGAGTACAGCATCCAGATCTGGAGTCCTCAGAACAGGAAAGACATGGACCTGTTAGAGCAGCTCCAGAGGAGGGCCACAAAAATGATCAGAGGGATGGAGCACCTCTCCTTTGAGGAGAGGCTGAGAGAGTTGGGATTGTTAAGCCTGGAGAAGAGAAGACTCTGGGGAGACCTTATTGTGGCCTTTCAATACTTAAAAGGAGCCTATAAGAAAGATGGGGAGAGATTTTTTTAGCAGGGCTAAAAACAGCGGAGATTCAGGATGGAAGTAAGGAAGAAATTCTTTACAGTGAGAGTGATAAAATATTGGAACAGGTTGCTTGTGGAGACATTGACTGGAGACATTCAAGGCCAGGCTGGATGTGGTTCTGAGCAACCTGATCTAGTTGAAGATGTCCCTACTCATTGCAGGGAGGTTGGACTGGATGACCTTTGAAGGTCCCTTCCAACCAAAACTATTCCATGATTCCATGATAACAGAGAACAAACTCATGTTTCTGAAGTACCAGAACAAAGACCTTTACTCACTGAAAACATTTAAATGAAAAACACTAGAAAGAACTAGGTGTTTATTACTGAATAGCACCTTGTGCTGCCATGTGAGAGCTTCTGAAAGAAGATATTTTAAGAACTTGGATTAAGGACTTGACAATAGTAGAGGGGTTATATGGGAAAGGGGACTGGGGGAGGGGGAAATAGGGCCAAGCAAGTAGATCAGGTCATCTTAGGTCTCTTTCCACAGGTAAACTGCATTAAGCTAGACTTCACAGCCACTTTAGAGGTGACCTACAAAGGCCAGACAAGTTGTTAGCTGTAGCTTTGACAGATACAAAAGGGTTGCAAGTTGCATGTGTTCTTCAAGAGGGGTTTTCTTTTTTAAATAAGAAATATTTGGGACAGCAAGGATACTATCCCCTGAATTTGCTGATAAATTCCTTGGAGATGCGGAGAACTAAGGAACAAAGATGTCTTTTTCCTCCATCATAAAAATCAAATAGACTTTACTCCGTGCACACTCTTCCATCTCAGCAGCTTACATGGACTGTTACCAAAAATGTCACACTCCTGTTCCATTTTTGTCATGCAGGCTTCATTTTCTAACGGAGCAAGGGGCTACAGTCCTACCAGTTCTTCCATTGCTGTGTCTTTCAGGAAGAAGAAGTCAAAGAAAACTCCACAAGCAGAGAATAAATAAACAAAAATCTAGCTTAAAAAATAAAAATTAAAAAAAAAAAAAGCGAGAAAGGAAAAAGGAAGACTAGAAAAAAAAAAAAAAAAGCCAAGAAAAAAAGCAGAAACCCCAGCTCTTTTACCAGGCTCCTCTGGGCACTGCAAAGACACTGGAATGGGCACAACTCTAGCATTTCCCTTTTGTAGGAAACCCTGCAAGTCACACTAAGCAGGATTAAAAGGAAAAAAAATCCCCCATCACAGCCATGGTACGTGGGATTCTTAGGTGACTCTTCTGTCTTTTAGAGACTTTCCTTCTCCTGCCAGTTATCTTTACTGAGTCTAAACAGAAACACCAAGGAGAGCTCACCCCAGCAATGACATGGAGGGACAAGAGCCTGTTAGCATTCCTGGAACATCCAGCCTATTAAATTTAAAAAAAAAAAAAAAAAGGGAAAAAAGAAAAGTGGGGGTGGGGGGTGGGGGTGGGGAGAGGAAAAAAACCACTCTGGGCCTGCCCACTGCAGCTCACCACCATCTTGATGTCCTTGATGCGTGCCGATGGCATGGAGGCGGCTGGCACCAGATCAGCCCAAGAGAAGGAATGAGAGGCCAACGGAGATTTATGTGAGGAGAGTGAGATGGACAAGGTAAAATTGTCAGGAGGAGTTGTTAGAAAGTAAAATATATTGTGACAATTCCACTCCTGCCGTTCATCAATAAACTGACAGATCATTTAGTGTCAATTAGGAGTGATAGATGGACAAGTCCCCATGATCCTGGGCCAAAATTAATGGCTGGGAGGGAGAGGGTGATTGAAAATGACGGCTGACATTGAGAGGAAAGTCCTGAAGGTCCCCAAGGGGCCATTACTTGCCTCATTCCCTTGCAGATCAATGCAGGGACAAACCCAAAAACAGACACTTCAAGACAAAACTTAATCAGACTTCCTTTTCTTTCTTCTGCGTCTAAGTTGTGCCCCCTCACTTGGCAGTCTTGATCCTTTGTGACTATGCTCTTCCCATCACTAAGGACATCCATAGATGTCCTCAGTGAGGCTGTCATCTTCCCCACAGTGAGGAGCCCAGCTCTGCTCCTAACATGGCAGTGTCACAGGGAAGCCCAGCCTGAGATTTACCTCAACACTGCTGGACGGGGAGTAGAGGACAGAAGCAATGACAAAAGCTTCACCTACCATGTCAGACAGAGAAACTTGTGAGCACTTTACTACTCCCGCTTGCAAAACAAGGATGGCTAGAGGCATTCCTGGCACTCTCAAGGGTCATTTCGTATAGCTAAAACACACGATAGTTTAAACTCATATTTTTGAAACAGGAGGTTTTTAACTTTACTTACCTCTAGAGACCTTGAATCATAAAAACACTTAATCTCTTAAATAACTTTCCTCCATCTCCAGGGTGCAGTCTCACCACTGCCCACCCTCCAGAGCCCTAAATGATACCTACATGGAGACTGGGTTATCCTGCTCTAAGGGTCACCCAAATTACACCCACTTCCTTCCTACAGGCCTTTAATATTCGCCTTCTTGTTAAATGCATTCCTGAATACCACACCACCACTTCTGTCCCAAAATCTTCAGCATGGTCATTTTTCTAAATAAGTCTTGATTATTACAACTCTGTATGACCTACCGGTCAGAAAGGCGAAATTTCAGTTGTAGCTGGAACACTTGTTGCTAAACTGCCACAATCCCTATAGAGAAAGGAGGTACACATGCACTGGAAGGGACTTCCTACTGAAAGCAGCACTTGCATTTGCTTGTAGGGCCACCTGAAATAAGCTGTGTTTATTCCACACCAATCCTAGCTGCTGCCTGCAGAACTGTATGAATTTTAAGGGGCTGATTGCAAGACCAAAGGCATAAAGGACCCAAGTGAACTGGAAGTGTCCTGAGAAGCAAAGAAATAAAGATACTAATAGGGAAGAAAATGGCAGTAATTCTATAGAGAAAGTCAGATAGATGAGATCAGCAGAGGCTGGAATTAAATGGATCTTGGAAGTACCTCTCCTTTGTCAAATCCTTACCAGTATGCAAAACTTTTTCCTATCCTTTTCCCACTGGCAGGTGCTTTGTATTTCTTCTTTCTGATGCATGAGATAACCTGACAATAAACCTCTGCTTTGCTTGTCACAAGTGTCAAAACTGATGATATTAAGAACATCAGCACAGCGTTCAAAATGGCACTTGGGCTCCATCCAGTGGTTAGAGAACTCCTTCTGTAGCAAACCCAGCTGTAATTACTATTATTTATATAATCTCATCCGGGTACCAGGCCCCAAGTGGCTGCCTAGGTTCTTGGCTGGTCCCCTTTCCTCTAATACTGGGGCTGGAAAATTGCTGGGACTGCCTCTTCTCATAGAGGCTGATTCTCCTCTTTGAATACAAATTTAAATAAATGCAGTAGACTCAGGTGCAGAGGGCCCCATCAGTAAAGGAAAACAACTTCTGTCACTATTTTGCACCATTTATTTGCTGATTGCAGAGGACCAGTCTGAGGGTTTGCTCAGACACTTACCTGCAGTCCTCTTCATTACCCAGATTTACAAAACGGGACTCCTAGCAATGACAGCTATTCTACAGAAGTACTAGGAGAGCAAAGTAATCTTTCCATGATCGATTGCTGAAAACTTATCACTAAAGGCAGCATTTTATTAATTTTCTGGAATTTAAATACCTGACACCTGCAAATGCTATGGGAACTCATGATAAAATAGTGCATCTTACTTGCACACCATCTGTGTGATTTAATTTCAAAACTAACTACAGGTTGGAAAACTTTAAGGGCACTCCTTCTCTTCCTGTCTTGCAACAGTCTGAGACAGCAGTAGTCTGATGGAAGGAACCAGCAAGATGGTGAGAGTATTTGCAGGTTTACCTAGGTATGAGAAGAGCTGGGCAGGTAAGGGACTAAGAAGGAGCAGCAAAGATTGAAAAACAGAAAAACAGGTTGCAAATTAAATTCTACTCTAATATGTGCCAAATGGAAACAAAAAGAACATTTTCAAAGTATGTCACATTGATAAGACTCTGAACTAGAAATACAGTATAAAATAGTTTAAGTATCTGTAGCCTCTCCACTAATCCTAAGGAACAGTATAGAATAGAAATTCCAATTTAAACACTGTCAGTTTTGAAAATCCAAATTACTTAAAACAGTACAATTCCCAAGTGTAGGCTCAGTTACACTAGCATAAAACTCCTCATACCTACATCAGATACATCAATAGAAGGATGTTATTCTAACTACATCTACAACTAGTGAAATTGAAGCAAGTTAACTTGATGGGCTTCCAAGCTGAGACAAACTGATTGAAAAGCTGTGGGGAGATAGAGCCTGAGAAAACAGAAACAACAAAGCTACAGAAACAACAAAGCTACAGCAACATTGGTATGACATCAGCTGATGACTCAGACTTTTCACATGAAGGCTTTACTCTGGGATATGTCACAAAGACAGCCTTACAGGCCAGCATCTCAGACTTTTATAAGGGAGACAAGGAGAGAGATCACCCTGGGGAGAATACACAGCTGAAGGCAAGAAGACAGGGGAACTAGTTGTACAAAATCCTTGTACCTCACATGACCAAAGGAAGTCAGAACAAACCCCTCCTTCATAAAATCTATTCAATAAAAGCCCTTAATACAAATTAAACTAATACTGCCAGATACAACATGGCCATCATATGCATTACTGAGCAAGGGGCACGTCTTCACCTCATGTCCCATTGCGCAGGGTCTCACAGATAGAAATGTCTGCAGCTCCTTATCTCCTGTTCTGCTTCTTCAACTGAATTGAATCCAACCTCACAGAAGCATTTACTCCATACACCTGCTATATCTGTAAACCATGCAATTGGGACACTGGACAAGCACCACTGATTGCTACTGCTCTAAATGTATCAAATGAGGTTCATATCAAACAATGGAAAACATCCCAAAGTAGCGAATGTCACACTGCTGTTGCATTAGGAACCTGTTCACTGTCCTCCAGGGCACATAGACACTGTCCTCCAGGCCCTCAATAACTGTATTACGTCCAATCCAGACCTTCACCTAGCCAACAATTCCATAATTTATTTTTCCTAAACAATGCCATTCACTCTTGTTCTCTGCTGTCACATTTCCATAAAGCTTCTGCTTGCTCCTGCAAAGATCCAGGATCACTGGTGGCATTTTTATTATAACCCTGAGGTGGGTGCATCTTTGCAACGGCAACCTCTAGCTGCAGCCAGCCTATGCAAAATAATACCATTATCAGAGTTAAACTAGAGAGGAGCAGAAGGAGTTCAGGCTGAAATCTTTATTCCTTTACTCCAGTCTTCACATTTTCAGCTGATTTATTCTTCAGAGACAGAATGATAATTCTCCCAGAAAAGTACTGTTTTCCAGAAAGGCTGCTCCAGAATATGGAACACCTTTCTCACCCCTCTCTGGATGTCCTCTCCCATTCTCAGGGTTCCAGGAAAGAAAATACAAAATTTTTCCATAAATCAGTGCCTCCAAAGTATATGTCAGGCATATACACTCTTATTATAGGCCTTAATGTATACAAGCAATCTCACACCACTCTGTCACTGAGCCCTTCAGCTCTGCAAATAGGAAATACAACACCAGCACAACTTTACAGCTTGAAAAATAATAAATAGTTTGAAACCAAGTCATCTCCTGGTCTGAACTGTCCTTCAGTTTTCATACCCATTCTATTACCACATCCAGGTATTTCCTTTCCCTTAGGTGTTCTTCATAAGCACCAGGATTCTTAACCTGCACTCTACAATTTGTATACTTTTTTCTTCCAGTCTCTTACCGGTGACCATTTCCATCCATCTCCATTATACCATAACCTCATACACATACACACATTGACAAATTTCACCTTTACTGTCAAGACTGATCATTGAATTCTGAATTGTTCATTGCATCCTTGTCAGTGGGGCACTGTCATGTGTCACTCTCCTGGATAGGGCACAACCAGTCAAATCCCCCCCTCCCTGCTCCTGCGTTTAACATGCTTATTATGCTCTTGACTGCTTTCAGTTACTATACCAGGTAAGGAATACACTGCCTCTGGCAGGCAGTGACACATACATAGTTCTAAGCCCAGCCAGGCCAATTTATAAAGAGCATTAGCCAGCAGAACCAAGCAAGAGCAGTACCTCAAATGGTTTGAAGGAGAGACACACGCCACCTACAACATCAGAAAAACTGTTCCAATGCCTGTAACAGCAAAGCCCAACTAGTGATGTTCACTTAATCCATGCTTAAGCCCCTCTTAGTAAGGAAAAACATAAGGACTCACTTGGTAGCTGCCAGTACAGCATCATCTGCCCAGCCTCCTTGCCGGCGTGGGGGCTTAGGTGGTGGACGCTTTAAAACAGAGAAGAGACATGTTAGAGCCAGCTCTGGTCAAGGCAAAGTCAAGCCAACTAAGACACCAGGTCCACACATATTAATGTAAAACTACCAAATAATAGCTGGAGAGATAGTTTTTAAAATGTTGTCTATTCATAAAGTAAAACAAAGACAAATATTACAGGACAGGGGTTTAGGTGTCCGGGTAAACAAGATATATTACTCTAATCAGTATCTTGACAAGTTTCTCATCTGTGTATCTTTGACTTGTCCAGAACACACAGTACCACAGCAGACTGATCCACAGATGATGCGTTCTCCTGGCAAAATATGGCTACTGGGAACTGCTGCCTGCATTTCAGTAGGAGTTATCACATGTTACATCTTTCCTAGGGTACAAGTCAGCACATTTTAGACATCTTGCTTTAGACTGGGAATTGTTCCTAAAAAGTGTCTGCTTCTGTCCACTGCCTAGAAGAGGAGGTCAGATGAAGTGCAGATACAGCCAGCCATACCAAATACCTCTAAAGTTAAAGTTAGTTGAGATGAAACCTAGCACTGCCACCACTGAAATGCTAAAGGGGAAGTTCATCTAGAGCTTAAAGGCACTCTCTGCTATTATCTTGCATTGTCTCGTGTGGCACTCTGCCATGTGGCAAGAGAAAACAGGAATTCAGCTTGGGGTTACGATGGGAATTTTCAAAGATCAGGGCTATGAATTCCCACCGTGTGCAAGCAGCCTATTCCTTTTGCAGTTCTGGGCTCCATTCCTCCTGCCTGAAGCACCTCATGCAGCAGTGCCTTCAGTGCTTTGCACAACAGGCAGGGGTGAATGGAGGCACAGTGAACCCAATGGATGAATTTCAGTTTATACAGCTCCCAGTTGTGGCACCCATTGAGGCAAGATGGGTTCCAGGGACATGTGAAGGGAGCATCATGAGAAAGGATGATGAGTAAAAGATGTCCCAAAACAGGGAAAAAATGGTAACTGAAAAGGAGTCTAAGTTGGCGCAATGATGGGGGACAGGTGGCTCCCACAGCTTTTATTAAGAAAGAGAACGAACTGGGTCACTTCAGAGGATTTTTGACTTGACAGACAGGACCTTGCATCTATGGTGGGGTCAACCCTGAGACAAAGCCAAATTACCTCTTGCCACAAATGAGGAAGGAGTTGAGCTAACCCCTGATGGTAGGGGTCTCCTGTGTTTATTTCTTGAAGCAGAAGCATTGTTTGCGAGTGTGGGAAATGAACAGACCCCCCTGCCAGGGGCAGCCACTGCTTGCTGCAGGGATGGGGCACGACCCTGCATAACTCCCTGATAGGAGCAAAAATAGTCATCCTCCAAAAATAAACAGGGAGCAGGAATGAGGCAGGAGCTGCAGTCCCAAAATACCAGCTTTCTTCAGCAAAGGGAGCACAGGAGGGCAGAGGGACAGGCAGGGAGCGTGAAACGCAGGAAACAGCCTCCTTATATGGGCTCATCCGCAGGGGACAGAGCTCAGTTGACTGGAATGACCATGTCACAGAATGTGAAGCCTTCAGGGGCCCAACTGAATGGAGTTTTCTGATCTTTAAATGATTCCCCCAGATTCTTAAGATGCCAAACCAGAGAAGAGACTACAGTGCCAAAAAAGGAGCATTTTGAATTCAGTTCATCTGGACACACCCAGAGTCCAGGAAAAAGGGGAAAAACACACCACATATGGGCGTGCATGCCCACATAAACATCCCTATTCCCATTACACACACCCCTACCTCAAAAAACAATCTCCCTTCCACATGGATCCTTCTCACGCATGCAAACAATCCCTCTCCTCTTACACCATATCTCTGATAGCCAGCAGGCCGTGTTCCCAATACACAGCCTCACAACTCCTTACAAAGGTGCAAGGAACTAACAAATGCCACCAAAGAACCTGGGCCTTAAGGCTGAGGGAAAACACATCTCCAGGGCATTCCAATGCACTTGCAATTTAATTCCCTCATCACCAAAACTAGCCTTCAGATCAAAGATATATCAAGTGAGACACTCCACATCAGAGGATGACAATAACCACCTCAGTCTTTGCATAGAGGATGATTTCATGGCATCTAGGGCTTCGATTCCAACGTCTTGCCAATGTTATGTATTTGCATTGATGTTTTGTGAGACCCCACTTGGAGCACTGTGTACAGTTCTGGTGTCCTCAACATAACGACATGGAGCTATTGAAGCAAGTCCAGAGGAAGACCATGAGGATGATCAGAGGCTGGAGCATCTCCCTCAGACTGCAGAAGGCTGCATGAAGACCTCATAGCAGCCTTCCAGTATCTAAGGGAGCCCACAGGGATGCTGGAGAGGGAATCTGCATCACAAACTGTAGCAATAGGAAAAAGGGCAATGGGTTAAAACTCAAACAGGGAAAGTTCAGGTTAGATATAAGGAAGAAGTTATTTACTGTGAGGGTGGTGAGGCACTGGAATGGGTTGCCCAAACAAGTGGTAAATGCCCCATTTCTGGCAGTGTTCAAAGCCAGGTTGGACAGAGCCTTGGGTGACATGGTTTAGTGTGAGATGTCCCTGCCCATTGCAGGGGGGTTGGAACTAGATGATCTTAAGGTCCTTTCCAACCCTAACTATTCTGTGATTCTATGATCATACATACCAGGCAAGCCTAAATGTCTGTCAGACCCTGACAAACACCTCACATACACCTACAGGTCTTTTATTCCTTTCACAATAAATCAGGTGATTCTTTTTGAACTGCCTACAGGAGCACAAGCAACAGGAAAGGCAATGTTAACTGTCAGCTGAGGATAATAAGCTTTTCTTTGTTAGTTGCCTGAAAAGTGCCATAATAAGGTCACAAGTCACATGCACTTTTGTCAAGTAAATATACTTACCTGCATATACTTTCACAGTTTCAAAACCTCAGCATAATTTACAATTGAGAATGCAATGTAATACATTGTCATAATGTGGTGACAGTTAGGGACATTGAAGCTGAAAGCAAGAGCCTGAGGCAAAAAGTGGGAAGAATGTCAGTCCCAGAGGGAGCAGAGCAGAAACAGAGGACACTGTTCTTCTGTAATGGAGCAAATGTACTCCTGAACACACCTTTTTGGTGAAAAAGACTGGGGGCTTTAAATGATCAGAACTTGTTGGTACTTACATATTATTTGGCCAAGATTTTTGTGTATGTTCCCAAATGCAAAAGTTAAGCTGCCCACCAAAACATGTTGGTGTTCAAAACACTGAGATTCCACCAGCTCCTGACAAGTGTTTTTCCTCAGATCATGCTGCTCAGTCTCTTTCACATTCACTAACCACTTGCTGCGGTTTGCTTTCCCACTTAAGTTTTGTCAGTTATTCACCTCCAGAAGGTTTCTTCTACCTTAGCTTCTGCAGATAGTCTCCTTTTCAAGGAACATTGCCATGATCTCAGCTTTTTAGTTTGGTTTTTTTCTTCTTTTTTTTTTCCCTCAGGAATCCATTCACCATTTCTGTGATGGCACTTTTCCAGTACTTCTCAGGCCACCTTCCTACCAACACTTTCATACTACCACTACAATCAGTATTTTATCTCTCCCTTTGAAAAATGACTGGCCTGAATTCCATCTCTCCTGCATTAAAGTAGAAACTCTACATTCTTCTTTATCTGCAGTCAGGCCCTTTCTTATCAGACAGATGCAGAATTCTAATTTGGCTTCCCCATTAAGGCAGAAATTTCCAGGCTACTTGTCAGATCATGTCTGCAGTTTTGAAGGTGCTAGCTGGATGTTGCTTTCCTCATGGAAGCAATTACCCTGTGTGTCTCTGGATCCTCAGGATCCAGCAAAGTTTCTTTTAGGACCTACTACAACACAGATTACAGACATGTTGGGTCACTCAGATTCTCAGGTGGGTCTGGAAATACGGATTAATTTACCTTCATCAACATGACAACTCCTTTGAAACAGCGAGCTCTCTGTTCAGGGAAGCAGGGACTCAAATGACATTGCAGCATGCAACAGAGGACACACAATTTTTCTGTCATGTAATACATCTCCTAAAATGTGCGGGACCTATGTTCTGCCCAATACACAAACACTGTGAGATTTTATACAGTAGGTAGGTGCCTTGTTTTTACCCAACATTGACCATGGTGCAGAAAGAAAGAAGTATGGCCAGTCTCAAATTTCCTCTTCTCCAGACAGCTGCTGAGGCTCCCCTGACTGAGGAAACACAAATCTCCAAAACCAGGCCTGATGGATTAGTTCTGACTGCTGTCAATTAAGGAGCTGTAAGTCAAATAGCCCTACTGCTTCCAAGCAGCCACATAACACAGTCTATACTGATTTCAGAGAATAGGACGTCAAAAAGGGATCAATTAAAGATCCATGCAAGCCTTGGCTTTTTGCAAAGAACAACCCATCTGTGCTAGCCTTCTTCATCATACCCACAGACAGTTCACGTAGTACATCTGATCTTAATGAATACCCTCCAACGATTTCTGCATGTCTTAAATGCCTAGCAGAAAATACTGGATTTCCATTTCATCCACAAACTGTCGTTCTTCATTGCCACTGACCTTTCTTTACTACGGAAAGTGCTATCGAGACAGAGAAAGTTCTTGGGGGGCTTCAAATATTCTCTATTATCTATCATAGCATGTAAAGGTGCAGCTGATATTGTTAAACAGCTATCAGGAATTTCTTCCCTAAAATAATGGTCAGTTAGCTAGTCAGCTTACACGTGCAGCTATGAAAGCTGTCATATTGCAGCATTTGGCTTAACCTGTCTCAGGAGTTACTGCATCAAAACAGCAAAGCAGCACACAATAATCTGATTCTCTCAGCAAGGAGTTACTGAGGTAGAATACTCTCACAACCCACAGATAATAGGAAGATGCCCCTCCAGTACTCCTAAGCATCTCTCAGTTAAGTACTACCTTGTGCTACATACTGTCAGACATGTTCCCACATCCATCTCCACCACTCCTACAGTTCTTTTGCTGCTTTCAGGTGGGTCCAGGAGCGCCCAAATCATGACATAAATGTATGGAAAAGCTTTGAGTAGTATTATTTTCCATGGGATTGTCTCTAATCCATATCAAGGTAGCCAAGCAGGAAGGATACGACTAGAAAGGCTGGGAAACATGGCTGCTAAAAATGCTATTTCAGTAGATGTCATCAAAAGGTTAGTAGATAAGCTCAGAAAGCTGAAAATAACTGCCCTGCGGGCCGGCCACTTGGGGTGCACAGGAGAGAGGCAGTGCAAGACCTTGGGGAGCTTCAGGCCATGCAGTGCTGGGGCTCACACTAGGGAAGTTGGCCTAATTAGGGAACAAAAGTTCAGCTGCATTTTTGAGATTCCTCCTGCAGAACCTGGCCACTTTCCAGCTGAGCGGTCCCCAGGAACAGGCTGGGAGTCCAGCATATCTGCAAGCAACCGAAGACCACTGGGGAAAAGAAACAATCCCTGTAAAATGGAAGCAGGTAAAAAAGCCAATGTTTCCTTGGATGCTTGTTCCCTTTGGTGGCATGTGCTTTTTTGCAGAATGCAGGAATCCAAACAGATGACAGAAACTCTGGGATATGGAGGGACAAATTCAGCTCAGCCCAGGACAAGCATGCGAACGGGAGGGCATTCACAATGTGCAGCTACAGGAAATTCTGTCTCATGAGAACCCTCCCAGGTTCTCGGAGATTCCAGTTGCTTCACAAGCTATCTACTCCACTCCAAATTGCATGCCTAACAAGGCAAACCCGCAGCAATGCGCAGTATACAAATTGCCCCTGGTGAGGGCTCTTCTACGAATTGAAGATCACAGGGGAGAACAGGACACTAGAGAAAAATGACGCTGTCAGACTGTAAGGTCTTTGAGAATAGGAAATTTTTGTCCTAATCACGCACCAATACTCTCTAGATCTCACTGCAATGTAAGTTCTAAATACAAAAAGGGCTATAAGGGACTGCATTACAATTAGACATAATTTTTTCGGTCATGAACTCCCTGAACTAGAGTGGCTGGGCAGTGCCTAAACAACTGTGATTATTTTTACACAAATAAGGTCCCCCAGAAAGCACCCAGCTGAGTGTAGCCAGTGCTGGTCTCCTCAGCCTCATATTCCTAAGTTTCCAGGGATGTGGGGAAGAGTACTTGGAGGGTGGCTGCTCTGCAGATCCAAACCAGACCAGACAATGGAATGAGAGTGTGGAGCTGGGTGGCAACCACTGTGTGAGGGTAAGAACTGGGTCAGGAAAATACCGGTTTGATTAAAGGCCCTGATCATATCAAGCCCCAGGCCATGTCTACACCACAGGTGCAGACACACGTGCAAGCAGGATCCATGTGTCAGCTTGAGTCTGGAAACGATCTAGCTTTAAGTACTTATGGTAACCAAACTGGTACATCCCCAGGCAGAGTGCAGGTTGCTTCTCACCAGGGGATCTCTGCATCCTTCTGTGCTATATTTTAGGATGCAAATACACTCACTCAAACAACCCCACTGAACTGGGCAACCCAGCAATTTAAGTCCATAATTGGCTTCATACTTCAGGTTCTTATATTTTCTTGATAGTTTTTCCAACAAACATTAGTTGAAAACAATTGTTCCTGACATGTCTTTACCTAAAAAGCATCTTCCCATTTTCCACCAAAATTGTTTTAAAAGTACTGGGAACTAGAAGTACAGAAGGATGTTAGCTCTGAAAAAGTCAGATCATCAAATCCTCTTTCCAACTGATGCCTTAAAGCATATTGTCATTCAATCTTTGAGTGATATAGAGCCACAGAGTTCTGCATCCACCCAGCTAACAGTCACAAATCAGGTGCTCTCCCTGCTTTAGTCCATGAAAGACCAAAGTACAACTAGAGAATAAGGCACCAGCTAGATTCATTAAGACTGGAACAGATGTCTTCCCACTTAAACGTTCTTTTCCTTCAGTTAGAAAGTCCTTCGCTGCAGCCCCAAAGTTCTTTCAGTTCCATTTGCAAAGCAGAGGCCTTTCAGAAGAAAGGACTGAGGGCCTTCTCTGACCCAGAACAGCCCATAGCTTTGCCATTATAAATAACATTCTCCAGGGATGTGGTATAAACGTTAGTTGATACATCTTCCAATAGGAAGAAAAGGACAACAAAATCAGTATCTTGCAGCTCGGAAAGGAGATGGAGAGTTTAATCTTTATGTATAAAGCCCATGGCTTCAACATCCAAATGAACACCTCCATCCCTGGAAGTCCCTGAATGCCAAGAAAAACCTTGCTCCACTGCTGAAGGCAACAAAACACAGGATAGGGATCAGGATCACCCACTGCTAGCTGAGAGACATGTGCTCCCAGAGCTCTCAGAATGGGGCAGGTCTCCATGGAAGGCCAGGGTTTCAGATACACTCCAGTTCCCAGCCACTTTTTATCACCCTAATAGATCCCCAGACCTCTCCTGAGATTGTCTGCACACTACACAGGCACCTAATACAGGCTGTGGATTTTACTATGAGTGTAAGGGACCAAAAGCCCCCTGTGGATCTGTGTTTAGGGAATCCCCACAGTTCTTCTGCATAAAGCTCTGGTCCTCCTTTCAGACAGGCACCAAAGCAAAATAGAGGAGGGACTTCTCCAAGGCCCCAGAGCAAATCCATGGCAAGGCCAGGCACAGTACCCGGCAAAATTTTGGCTCACAGCCATGTTCATACTCCTTCTGCCTATTCTGCCTCTGCAAATTAACTGAGATACTAGGATACACCCTTTATTATACCACTGATCAGCCTTAAAGCCTTTGGCTACATGTCCCAGGCAGCTTTGGAAGGCACAGCCAAACAAGTGATTCACCTGGCAAAAATTCAGATCCAAAATGAGTGGGCTGCCAGGGAATGCAAAACAAGTCTCCAAGCAGGCAATGGCTGGAGGGCAGGACTTAAGCAGGTATGTTCACATCAAAAGTCCAGATGGGGCTGTTTGCTGGTATTCAGGCAGCCACAGAGTATCTTCAGCACAGAAAGAGGAAAGGGACCAAATCCAGGAAAAGTTCAGACTGTAACACTCCGCACAGCCCAAAGGGAGTTCAGAGAAGGGTTACATGAGCTATCAGAGGGACGAAAGGGCCAACTTCAGACAAATGATTCAAGAAGCCAAGTATTTCAGCTTGGCCAGGCGATGACTAAAGGAGAGATATACTGCAGCAAGTTTTGGATCACACTTTATAATGTAAAGTTTCACTAATAATTGGTTTGGAAAAGACTTACAATACAATTAACAGAAGTTTGTAAGCATATAGTATTTTAAGTTACAAAAAACTTACTGATCAGTGACATTTCTGAACACGCAGTTAACCATTTTTTTACCCGTCACAGGCATTAAAAAATGCAAAAATACTATAAAGTGAGACTATGAGCATAAGCCTGAATACGGGTGCAGGAATTATCCACACAAGAGGGGTTTCAAAGCAGGGATCACTTCATACTACAGAAAATCTCCTTGCCAGGCACCATTGCATAACATCCCTGAAGCAGCAATAACTGTTCATGTGGAAGACTCACATCAGTTTAGTTGTTTTAATGAAATTCAGCAGCCAGGAGCAAGAAGACGCCTGTGGCATGTGACCAGCCACCACTTAGTACAGCAGACCTTGGGAATCAATGATTTAGGGCACTGTATGGAGGTGGAATTAGTTCCAGTGAAATGACTGTAAGGACTGGTTCAGGGGGGTGGGTTTAGATCAATTATCAAGAAAAATTTCTATTGGGTAACCAGTCCCTAAAACTATACCCATCAGTGGAAGGCCTCTTTACCCAATAAATGGAAAAGTGCTCTGGGCATAGTCTTTAACTATCCATCACTGACAAATAAACCCAGTGGATCTTTCCTACAATATCATCTCTAGCACTACCAAGAGAAAACTGAGCTAATCTGAATAGTCTTAACTCCTTGTGATGAGCATACTCTTCTGAGGCCAGAATTAATGAGATGGGTGATACGGGTTTCTTTTCTGGACTTTAAATTTCACAAATGAATCTACTATGCTACCAGTACTGACTGGTGCTTCAACAAAAGGAATTAAAAGTAAGGGAGAGGATGCTTTAATTGTCTAATATACACAGATAGCAACTCTAGCCCGGAAAAATTGGACAACACCAATTCCATGGTCAGCAACAGTGCAAGACAACTAGTCTAAAGATTTTTAACAGAAACGCATGCTTGTTCTCAGGTTGTTCTGAATGGCACCACCCTGGCTTCTAATGCTAAATGAATGCCAAGATGTATTTTAGCTTTGCTGCGGGGTGAGAAAGGGCGTGTATCTTCCTTTTCTCTGTGTAACAGGAGCCTGGTAAGAAGCACTATGCCATCCTTTTAACCACAGATATTAGCATTCCAGTGCTGGTGCAAGAAAAAAAGAAGGAAAGATTCAGAAAATACAAAGGCACACATCTTTGTTACTACTGGCTGGCCTCCTCCTCTGGGGAACCAGCAAGACTTCATAATCCCTGAAGACACGTTTTCAATTGTATGAGCAAGCTGACCCTACTGGACAGCAAATCTAGGCTCAGTAAGGTTTTGGACTCTATTACTTAATTGATACCCTGACTTTTAAATGAAAATAGAGTATCATCCCAATGGCCACGTATACATCTGTGACCTCAGAGCAAGATGCAGTAGCTGGTAAGAACAGC
Organism: Psittacus erithacus; assembly: GCA_009867235.2. NCBI lineage: Eukaryota > Metazoa > Chordata > Aves > Psittaciformes > Psittacidae > Psittacus > Psittacus erithacus. Next base: position 11,327 of record WYDI02005247.1, on the reverse strand, counting down.
TGTTCCAAAGATAATAAAAAACTTGTCAGCAATTGGAACAAAGGGTGCAGGAAAGGCACTGCATCTGACACATACTTTGTCTTATTCACCAACACGAGTCTCCTCTTAAGGTAATCTACAGATACATGAATAGGTGAGTCCTACTAATCCCCTTCAGAGGAGCCAGGATCTACCTAGAAAGCCTCTAGTCTTACATGGTCAACCTTTTCTTCAGAGTCTTCATCCTAAAAGGATCAGGAGGGAAAAAAGAGAGAAAGAAGTTAGAAGAACTATAGAAGCCTGCACAAAATAGCTCGAAGATTGGTATGAATGGCTGTCACAGAATCATAGAATAGTTAGGGCTGGAAAGGACCTTAAGATCATCTAGTTCCAACCCCCTGCCATGGGCAGGGACGCCTCACACTAAACCATGTCACCCAAGGCTCTGTCCAGCCTGGCCTTGAACAATGCCAGGGATGCAGCATTCACAACTTGAAAAGCACACTACAACCAACTAAATGAGAGGAAGAACAGACTTAGTTCCATCTCCCCATAGCATGAAAAGCCCCGAATTATTCAGGTGCGTAGGACACTACAAAAATTTCTATGGATAGGCTCTGCAACCATGACAGAGACTAGAAATTATGCTGGACTGGTCATAATAGGTGTTATATATTGTACAGGCTGCAGCCTGTTTTCCAGGAGCTACTGTTTCTCAAGGCAACCTTAGATCCTCCACTGGAAGCAGAAGCTGTAGCAGTTAGCATAAGATAGGCATAGCTGACAACAGTGTTAGCTTTAGTAGATGAACTTTAGCTAACCCTATAGTGTAAGGGAATAGCTTTGTTAATGGGGTAGATGAGTAATTCAAGGAAAGCAGCTTGTCTTTTTGATGAGCAGACTGCCAACACCAGCAGTGATGATAACCACTTGTTAGGCACCAAAGGCAGGGAAGCAATTAAGAACCTGGTAATCTCTACACTGTCCTAGAAATGACAGCATTCAGAATCACACAGGGAGACAATCTAGGATATCTCATGACCCTGCACCAGGAGTACACGCAACATGGCTGGAAACACTACACTAACCCACCTGACTTCTCTTCTGGACTGCATCATCTCTCCTGTGGAACAGGGAAGCCATGTAATTCATAAATTGTATATACCAGATTAAAGTGGTTTGGTATCTGAGACTACTTAGTGTCTGTGCTGTCATCTGATCTCATGGTCACACCATGACAGGAGCAAAGGGAGGCTACATGCATGTTGTGGCAGCTGGGGTACAGAGTGTCCGTATCAGTGAGCAGCATAAATGAAATCAGATTTGCTAAACTGGTAAAATTTGTTCAAATTGTGTATCTGTCAGCCAGAGATCCACTTGTTCCCACAAGAGAGCAGAAAGGCTTCTGCAGGCCCAACTTGACCTAAGCTTCTCTGGATGTAGGGAGCCCATGTGGTACAGGACTGCACTAGCACAGAAAGAAATCCAGCTGGACAACACATTTTGGAAAAACATTTAAATAACCACTTCTTTGAGCTATCTTCCACATTGATTTCATCCGAGCAACTGATTTGTAGTTGTTCACTTGAGTTAGATAACTGAGTCCTATTTAAATGATGCCCGGATGTCAGCCTAAATAATCACTGCCAGAGTGTTTGTAAGCTGGATGGCGGAAGTCCGACTCGCTGGTTTGCAAAATTCACCTGTGGGAACATTCTTCCAGTATGCAGTGGAGGTGGCCCAGGCCTTTGTCTGCCTATCGTAAGGTATTTTGTACAGCACAGAAATGCTTTTCAATATCACCCAAGGACCACAAGTACATAGGCAAGCTTACAAATATTAAGTAGGACAACAAGAGAAGAACATACTTTCAGCACAGAGCCTTTCCCCAGCCTGTGGTGAAACACAGGGAAGATAACCAGCAGGGAACTTAGATGATAATGGAGTAAACCCTGATAAAAAGTGAAAGCGATCCTGTCCTACCTGTGTGGAGATATTCTCAACATAACCTGGAAAACCCTCATCCTTTAGGCTGACATATTGCCTACTAAAGCAGTCTCCACTCAAAGGATCCACAAAGTGCTGCCAGGCAGACACTGACAACATCATACTGAGATTGTAAGAGGTAGAAACCAGGGAAGTCGTGAACAAGATTACAAGGGAGTCCTGTCTCTCTAGCCTAAAGAGAAAACAGTCTATGGAAGCAGGATAACATTACAATATTTTTGCATACTGACTTTTTATGGAACACCAAACAGTTCCCTCTTGCTGCGACACAGAAAAGGAAAAACTTGCTGATACATCTTTACAAAAAAGGCTTTTCCGCTCAGCTTTCCAAAACAATCTCCTCAAGAGCTCCGAACCTGGCCAGCTTCTTTTGGCAGATGTCATCAAGGCAGCATTCAGGATGTTAGATGCAGTGATGTTAACTGTTGGAACAAGTCCAGAGGAGGGCCACGAGGATGATCAGGGGACTGGAGCACCTCCCGTATGAAGACAGGCTGAGAAAGTTGGGGCTCTTCAGCCTGGAGAAGAGAAGGCTGCGTGGAGACCTCATAGCAGCCTTCCAGTATCCGAAGGGGGCCTATAAGGATGCTGGGGAGGGACTCTTCATCAGGGACTGTAGTGACAGGACAAGGGGTAACGGGTTTAAACTTAAACAGGGGATGTTCAGGTTAGATATAAGGAGGAAGTTCTTTATTGTAAGGGTGGCGAGGCACTGGAGTGGGTTGCCCAAGGAAGTTGTGAATGCTCCATCCCTGGCAGTGTTCCAGGCCAGGCTGGATGGAGTCTTGGCTGACATGGTTCAGTGCAAGGTGTCCCTGCCCATGGCAGGGGAGTTGGAACTAGATGATCTCAAGGTCCTTTCTAACCCTAACCATTCTATGATTCTGTAAGTCAACTTTACACTTGTATCTGTTCTGTTGAATTTGATGGTCACCTACAACATTAGTTTTTATTCTTTCTTCCTTCTACAACTGGGAAAGAATTCCCTAGCAATTGAAAATTAATCTGGGAATTTCACTAATATTTTTTAATTCAAGAAAAAAGATATTTTGAATTCTTGTAGTGAAGAATTTTAGTAACTTTATTAAAAAATACGTATGTTTTGCTGACTTGAGCACCTGAACAAGAAGGCGTTCAGAATAAATAACCTTATTAATGAAACATAGAGCAGGAACACTTCTTTGCTAATACTAAGTATATGTGAAACTTCTGAGAAGTAATTATAGACCTTGTTAGGTGGATATGTTGGTCTCATTCCATTCTGAATGCTGTCAGAACACAGCCAGATACGCTGCTGTCTTCTTGATGCTGCTCTCTAGCTGGAGCAGCACTGCTCTCCACCAGCAGTCTCATGTCTTCACACAGATGGGTCAGCAGTGGTGGCTCAGTTGCAGCTGTGGGACTGGTGTGATGGACTCCGCACGTGCGCTGGGCTCTGTGGGTACAATGAGGGAGCAGAGGAGTAGTGAATATGGGGTTTGTGTTCAGAAAGAATGACTGAACTCCTAACTGTGTGATGCATTTTTGTTGTGGCCCAGATGATGGTTTCCAGCTAATGCAGAGAACTTTTATGGAGAAGCACTACCAGGCATTTGATGACTCAGAAGAAAACAAGCTCATCTATACTTGTATTTTTAATGAATATGTAAGATACTATTTTCCTATTTTTGCATGTATTATTTTTTACTTTTCTTGAGGTCAGTGTCAGGTCCTGTATTCCCCCCTTTATGAACTACTGGTTTTATATGGAACAGAGCCAACATGCTGCCTGTTGTCTCCTTCTGACACAGTCGTGATCTGTGAAAAAGATGTGTTCCGGAGGCCTGGTTCCTTGCCCTTTTTTCACCTGAGAATTCCTGTAGATGTTTTAGAAGTTGTATAACTCTCCTGAATAGAAATCTAGCCTGTTGCTGTAGTATGTAATGTTTAATGTGTGCATAACAAAGTTTGTTCTTTTCCAATAGTATTATTTCATGCACTGGACACTTCAGTTGCATTCTTCATGCCAAGCATAATTATGAAATTATACCGGCCTACTAGTCAGTACTATCCAATGAGTTAAAAATAATTTGCTAGGTACCTATAGCATTTGTTCTCAACAATATTCTCAGAAAAAATATTCAGCTCTGCCTCAGTGGTGGTCTAGCGATTCCCAGCCAAGGAATCTCCAGTTGTTTGAGGATAATACAAAGTGCCAATAAGGTGTCATTGTAACGAAGATGTGTTGGTTTTGGAATCTGCTCCTGAAATTTTTTATGTGATGTTATAAGGGTGTTATATTTGGGGTTTTTTTTCAGGTCCGTTTGGTAGAGAAATACATTGAAGAAAAGTTGCTTGAACGAATTCCTGGTTTCAATATGACTGCTTTCATAATGTCACTGCAGTAAGTATCTGCTTTGCTTTTGTTTGGGGGATGATTTTGAGCCTCTCAATTAATTCTTTTTATCTAGATTAAAGCTGAGGTTTCAAAGTTCTCCCTTTTAGAAAGAGGTTCCCCATGAATTAAAAAAACAAGTATTCATGCAGGCAATGACTGACCACTTTTTTTGCCTTCAGCATGTCCTGCTACTCTGAATTTCTGAACTGTCATGCTGAAATATATGAGATTTTAAGGGGCAGGAAGAGAAATCAGAATGAGAACACTGGAGGCTTTTCATAATCACTGTCACCTTGAAGCCAGACCCTTGAAAGGTTCCCTCTTGTTTATCACAGGTACTGTGTGGGACACTTGAATAGCCTCGTAGTCTTTCAAGAGGCATGTGCTGAAATGCTTTTACTGAAATATTTCTTGTACAAAATATTCAGAGAAGACTTTGATTTGTCTTAATCATTGCATTTGGTCACTTCAGTTTAACCAACTTCATGAAGAGATCACTTCTGTAAGACCACTGTTTTTCCCCTTGAATAACAGAAACAAATGTAGGTAGGAACTGAATGTCTTACAATATTAGATTCTTTTTTCTTGTAATACAACATTAGGAAATTACTATGAACTCAGTACTTAGACTGTTTTAAGTTAAAGCTCCTTTTAAAGAAATTAATTAAACTTAATAAAATATTTAAGAACAAAACCAAACAACAACAAAAAAACAAATAAAACCAGCCTTTAACTATTAAGAAAGTCTTGTTGAAATATTTACAAGAGCCTGTAGGGACAGGACAAGGGGCAATGGCTTTAATCTGGCAGAAGGGAGATTAAAATCAGATCTAAGGCAGAAGTTCTTCCCTGTGAGGGTGCTGAGGCCCTGGCACAGGCTGCCCAGAGAAGCTGTGGCTGCCCCATCCCTGGCAGTGTTCAAGGCCAGGCTGGACAGGGCTTGGAGCAACTGGACGAGCTTTAAGGTCCCTTCCAACACAGACCAGTCTGGGATTCTGTGATAAGCTAAGAAGGGAGCACAAGGACTTTCTTACAAATGTTTTCATCAGAGCTCCTCTACCAAGTAGCATCAGCACAGTCCGTCACTCTTAAGGGATGTGTATGAGGCTGTGCCTCTCCCCAACCTTTCCCACCACTAAGGTACTGTCTGGTTGTTTCAGTGCTAGGTAAAGGCTAGTTGAGTGTTACTTCTGTTAACTTACAGGTCAGTTTCTTTGTCTGGATTTCAGGGACTGATGTGAAACAGTCATATCTTGGATTTAGGTAAATGCAATATATTAATGTACTTGGATATGAAATACTGCAAGGTAATATTTGGCTAAAGTTTTGCTTTATTTTAGTCATTCTTGTTTAAATTTTGATACTGTTCTACTCATCCCAGTATCCCCTTTTACCATCAAGCCATTTTAAAATAACTATTTCTCACACAATTTCCTAATTCCCCAAATTTTTCTCTCTATAGACAGCACAAAGATGAAATTGCAGGTGACATATTTGATATGCTTCTCACATTTATTGACTTTCTGGCTTTCAAAGAAATGTTTCTGGATTACAGAGCTGTAAGTATGTCACATTGTTTATTTTCATTGGTAAAATGGCTGTTGGTTTTGTGTAGCTCTGTCTGAGAGTACCAAAGCTCATGTTACTACAGTAGGCAGCAGCATTTATTCAAAGGCTGTACCAGGTCAAAAGGAAAAGAACTTCACTGAGTGGCTGTTTAAACACAAACTGCACATGTAATGATTTCTAGAAAACATGAATGAAGCTGGTATGTGGAGCAGTTCTTCAGAAACAAACGCTTTGTGCATCTTTGAACATTGATTTCCAGCTGAATTTCAGGAGACACTTCCTCACTGTGAGGGTGACTGCGCACTGACACAGGCTGTCCAGGGAGACTGTGGAGTTTCCATCCTTGGAGATACTGAAAAGCAGTCTGGACATGATTCTGAGTGGCCCTGCTTGAGTGGAGGGTTTGGACCAGGTGACCTCAAGAGCTTCCATCCCACCTTGACCATCCTGTGATTCTGTGATACTTTGTTCTCTCCTCCCTGCTCATCCAAACTTAGCTTTCTAAGCTTATTCCATTTGTATTTCTCTTCCTTTCTGTCCAGGCTGGAGAAACAAACAAAACAAAAATATTAAGATTTTGGGATAAGCTTTTTCCTGGGGAAATGCAATACATGTTAAGACTCTCCAGTATCTGTCAAGCCACATTTGGCAAAGGAGCAAAAGAGTCAAAATTGCTGTCAGAGTTAAGCCTTTTGATGCCTCCCCCAGCCCTTAAAGTGTCGTGAAAATGGAGGCAGGTTGAGGAGGAAAAGGTAGTCTGTGTCTCAGCATCAGGTGTCGCTTCAGCTGGGGTTTGCACCTTTGAGGTCTCCTGAGAGGCAGACCACAGAAGCAAGATCTCCCTTGTTGCCTGAGTGCTGCCTGGGTGTTGTCTGATGTGAGCAAGAATCTGCTCTGCCCTGGCCAGTAAAGCAACGGTGACCTTGCTCCAGGGTTTTCTGCAGAACCTCTTCTTGAAGTTTGGATTCACACTGAGTCTCAGATGCTCAGGTAACATGTAATTTTATATTGATTTGGTGCAGCCAACAGAGTATGTATTGCCCATTTTAGTTTTTGAACTGCTTATTCCAAAACAGCATTGAGTCACAGATTACTTTTTCTCCCATGTTTCTAGGAAAAGGAAGGCCGAAGTGTGGATTTAAGCAGTGGGCTAGTGGTGACTTCACTAAACAAATCATCAATGTCCTCCTCCTAGAACAGTCATGCAAGACTTTGCTTCTGCAGATGAAGAATCCTGGAACTTAAAAGGAGTCCTGTTGACATATTTTCTTAATTGTAGAGCTAAAGTAATGGTTTGCAGCTAAAATTGAAAATATCCTGTCATTGTTTTTATTGAAGTACGTTTTCATTCTTTTCTGTTGCAATTGTTTCAATTAATTACTTCAGTCAGTGGCAGTGTGAATAAGTACCTCGGCAGTTACATTCTGTTAGGAGTTCTGCTGTATTTTAAACAAGGCCTCTTGTTAATCCAGAGGCCACAAGGCATGGCTGGCAGTGAATTCTTCTTTTGATGGGGAATTTTATCTTGGTGATCCCTGCAAGACCTGTCTGCCTCTGTGCTGCTTTCTCCTGTCTATGTTTCTACAGGCATCTGTTCCCAGGATAACTCATCCCTCTGTGACACTCCTATCACTCATCCCTGTTTCAATGTGATTTCAATCAGGCAGAGGGGCTTTTTTTAAGAGGTTAAATGTCTCTGTATAGTGAACTGCCTGGGTTCATGTTTAAGAGTTTTAATGTTGTCATAACAAAGCATGCAAAGGCTAATTTTCTTACTGTTACCAATTTTTATATTTATATATATGTATATCTACTTGTGGAAATGTGACCATTCATTTCACTCACTGAACACCAGAGACTGGTGTGTCAGGGACTGATGTAGTTTGTCCAGTCCCTTTTTGGTTCACACCTTCCATTAATGCAGTTACATTTTCTGAGCCTGCCTCTGTTCAGGAGCTGTTAGACCTTCTTCTGTGTGGTGCACGTAGTGCATTTTGCAGTGTGGCTCACTGTGCTCCAGCTTTCCTGTGTAGCAAGACCTGGAAATAAATTGAACTTGTTTCATCTATTTTTATTAGCTTGTATGAGGAGAGTGTGAAGGGAAGAGCCACTGTGTTTGGCTGGGCATCACTTCTACTTCTGACAAACACCAGCCTGTGTCCCCAGAAAGTGGAAGGTGAATTTGTGATCTGCAGTGCAGGGGAACAGTGTGGCTCTGTATTCTCCCAAGCACTGATCCAGAGTGTGTTCCTAGAGCAGCTGCAGACATGGTTTTTGTATTTGAGGACCACCTGTACCAAGGGGCAAAACTGACTTGCTGGTTCCTAGGTGATCCTGTAAGCTCCAGGGGTGTGAGTGGTGCTGAGCCTAGAGGAAAGGTGAACCAGCAAGGTGAACCCCGTGGGCCTTCCTCCTCCTCCTCCCCTGGGGCTGGGCTGTAGGAAGGGGCAGTCCCCTCTTGCACTGACATTCCTGCTGCCTACTACATGCGTGCTGTACCTGCCACCTTCTTATAAGAAAATGTTATCCTGAGAGACTCCAGTGCTGGATTTAGAGATGTTTTTATTTAAAGATATTTTTTATTTAAGTAGATTTTAAAGATTTTTTTATTTAGCAGATTTCTTTGTTAAAGATTTATATATAATTTGTGCTTCAAATTGTTAGAAATCAATACAAGAACAGTTCACACTGCTTCCTGTGCTTAGGCTTCATCTTCCAGCTCTGCCACTGTTTATATACCACATTAATTGTAATCACTTACACTGTATCTGGGAGTGACCAGAGCTTGATTTAGTGAAGTTTAGTATGGGAGTGACCCCTCCATGGAGCTGCTTCAGTGAGGATGAACTCCAAGGAAAAGCAGGAGCTTCAGCCTCCAGCAAGTCCATGTCCTCCCAGCAAGGCTGGCAGTTTCAGCACCGGTGGGTTTCTGCTATGGGTGCATCAGCAGGAAGCATCATCAGAGACCACAGAGCAGCATCCATGTGACCCGGTACTGACCATCGCTGCTCCAAGAGCAAGACCTGGTGGCATGCGAACCTCTGAGCCACAGAGCCTGGCACAAGATGAGTCAGGGTGGCCCATGGCTGGGCTTTGCTGTCCTCCTTACGCGTGGTCAGTCACTTGGCTGGTGGCTGCATTGCTACCGAGCCCTTTCCAGGCGCGGAAGCTGAGGAAGGTACTCACCCCATAGGCAACCATGGTGAGGCAGGCAAAGAACTGGAAGAGGAGCAGAGGCCACGCATGAGCGCAGTGGCTGCCTGGCCTTGTGGCCTTCCCCTGCCCACCGCTACTTACAGATGCCGCAGCTCTTCGGTTGTAATCCCACTGCCGCCAGGATGTCGGCTGCACGGCAGCCGCGCACGTTATGAAGGCGGTGATGTACAGGACAGTTGCCACAGCGTTGAAGATCATCAGCTGGGGAAGGCAAAGAGGAGGTTATGAGGTCTGGGCTCAGACTTCTGTGTGCTGGGATGCGGGATGGGCAAAAAGCTCAGATTCACATTCCTCCCTCATCCCCAGGAGAAGCTGAAGAAAAGGGTTCAGCCCTTCACGCTGGGAAAAAACCAAGATAACGTCACTTTATGAACCCTGGGCTGTGGTGAGAGATTTCTGGTTGACATCACGCCTGCAGCAGCAACATGGTGGCTGTAACTTTCCGGATTGATTCAGGCCTCCTTGTTTTGAACATTTTCTAAGCAATCGAGGGGCAGAATGAAACAATGTCATTGTGCAAAGTGCAGGGGACTTTGTTCCATAAGCCCAGAAGAATGTGAAGCCCTCACTCCCTCTCTCAGCATCTCCCCAGTATGTTTCCCATTTTGGAACCCCACTCTCTTCCTCTTGGCTACGCACCACGAGGGACCAGGGGACCACGTAGAACTTGAGCTGAAGCTGTAGAAGGTAAGTCATGAAGAAAAGGACTGTAACTATCCAGAAGAAGATGGACACGAACATCACCCAGCTATAGGCAGCGTGGAGGTAGTAAGTTGTGTCAGCGATGAGAGTCCACACCAGTAAGCCCAGCACCTGCGGGGTGAAGCGGAGGAGTTCAGGTGATGCTTCCTGCAGAGCATCGCCCAGGAGCCCTGGTTCACCTGCACCTCTGGCAGCTGGGTCCCCATGGTCAGCACAGCAGGGCTGGACTGAGGGACAGCTCAGGGCAGGGAGCTGACCTGGGACCATCCTCACTCACGGGTGAGCTCGTGGTTGGTACAGCCCCAGGAGCTGTACAGGTATGTCCTAAAAGGCAGGAGGGGTGAAACACCAAAGGCCCCTGCTCCACCAAGAAGCCCCCATGCACAGGGCCAGTCTCTGCAGGGGCTGGCGCAATGTTAAGAGACAGCTCATGGGCTGGATGAGAGCTGGATGTGTGAGGGCTCAGCACTGAGCTCTCCCAGGTGCAGCAAACTTCTGGCCTTATTTCTGCTGCTTGGTCTAGTCTGGTCTGGTTTGCACCTCCCATGTACACTGCTCCTGGGGCTCACCTTTCACTGTTCAGCAGGTTTAACTGCATAACAATTGCAGCATCATGTGCCTGCAGAGTGATCCACAATAAAACCCCAGGTAGGTGAGTCTGTTACTGCCTTGCAGAGCCCTCTCCTCCGCTCCTGGCACAGCTGGTGGTACAGGAAGCAGGTCTCTGCCCTTGGCGGGCAGGGACAAAGAGCCCAGCCCTGTGCTGTGTCCACCCCTGATCTTTGGGCTCTGGAGAAGATGCTGCCCTGCTTTACTCCCAGCTGCCTTCTCCACCATCCCCTCTGCAGGAAGCTACCCTGAAGCTGCAAGTCTGTGCATATTTTTTATTTAGAAAGCCCCTAGCCCATGATGGAGCAAGCAAAGGATGAGACACCAGCACATCGCAATGGGCCCTAGAAAGGAAAGGCTGTTGCAAAGCAAATGGCACTTTTTGTGATTTCTGCAGTCTCCACCACACCGTGTGCACCAGGATGCAGAACTAGGGCTCTGGCATCCAGAGGAGTGCTGGTGGGCTCTGCTTCACCCTCCATCACCTCCTGGCAAAGCAGGGTCCCTTCACACACACCTCCTGGAGAGATGTGAAGCTCCAGCCCTGCACCCTTCATGTTTCCCAGCACGACTGAACATCCCAGGGAGATGCCCATGGCAAGGCTGGGGTCAGAATGTGCCATAGACACAGCCATGACGTATTCTGGTTCCCAGCTGGGGTTGGGATCACAGACTCAAAGTATGGTTTGGGTTGGAAAGGACTTTAAAGCTCATCCAGTTCCAGCCCCCTGCCACAGGCAGGGAGGGACACCTTCCGCTAGACCAGGCTGCTCCAAGCCCTGTCCAACCTCGCCTTGAACACTGCCAGGGATGGGGCAGCCACAGCTTCTCTGGGCACCCTGTGCCAGGGCCTCAGCACCCTCACAGG
>WYDI02005242.1:0-17644 GCA_009867235.2 Psittacus erithacus | reverse complement strand
GCAAGCTGCTCTAGTGGAAGGTGTCCCTGCCCATGGCAGGGGATTGGAACTGGATGAGCTTTAAGGTCCCTTCCAACTGAAACCATTCTATGATTCTATGATTCCACCTTATGAGTAGTGGTCTTCTTGTAGAAGCCTGCATTAATGAAGAGGCAACAACCTTCTTTTGCACCAAAGCAGAGACTAGGGCAGGTAGGGAGGAAGGCAGCGTAATCAGAGACAGACTCCCTGTGCAGTTCTGCTGCCCTCTTACAGCACAAAACATCTCTGTGCCCAAATCTCTCTAATATAGGAGTTATCTCAATGCATCCCACAAGTGGAAACTGCAGGGCAGCTGTGGCTCAGGTGCGCCTGATCACGGTGTTATCTCACCCTGCTCTGAACAGGGTTAAACCAAGCAGTGATCAAACAACCCAATCTTCTCCCTTCTCTCAAGTTTTGACCATCATAATTTCTTGTCAGGGTACAAACCCAATTTCATGTGCTCACGCAATCTCCATCTGAGTTTTCTCATCTCCATCACATGCCTAAGCCCTACCACACAGTTTTACCTGCACATTTGTTCCTCAGCTCATTTTGCCTCTTATGTCTGACTCTCCCTGCAGCCTCACTCAGTCTGTCTTCATTGCAACAGGATTTGGAGATGAAGTGCCTGGTACATGCCCAACTCCCTGGCATCAAGCTACTTTTATGGATCACACAATGTAAAAGCAAATGATGCTCCCCGGGGCTCAGGCCCCAGCTGGTGGAAACCAGCAAGCACTGGACCGTGTTGATTTACACTGTCTGGGGATACGGCCCTTACCCCTCCGCTGAGTCGCTTTTGCTTTCCTGATCACAAACTCAACACCTGGGGGGTTTTGGTTGAGGTATTTTTGTGGAGACGGCAGGAAAGCAGCTGTGAAACTGGCACAACAACAGAGACAGTGGAAAGGCTGAGGGTTTATCATATCCTCTCTTGGGCTGGGCAATTTTCATGTCTCATCATGACCATTTGAGGGAGGGAAAGAGGGAAAAGAGCAATTGCTAGTAATGCAATCCCAGAGAACACTTAGTTAAACTGACAATGATTTCTATTCTGGTAAAGCCCTGACCTCAGAGACCCAGAGTCTCTTGCCTAAAAGCCTCAGAGGTTTTCTTTGTGTTTGTGTGGGTGAGCATGTAAAGAACTAATTCCCTCCAGAAACTGAACCTAAGGGCAGCTCTTCCTTGTCAGACCAACAAGGTTTCCTCTTGGGGGGGGCCCTTTCTGAGTCAGACATGTGCTGCAGGGCTTTATTTGCCCCGCAGGAGTTCACACCAGCAAAAGGTACCTCTGGTTGTTTCCCAAAGAATAAATCAAGTGGGGAATCAGCAAGAGACACCAGCTTTCTAATGGAGAATTTGTTAGTGCTGTGTATACTTGAGCCGCTGTGGTGGAACCTGGTGCTTTGTTTCTTGTAAGGAGAATTCTTTTTTCCTGGGCCTGCAGAGAAAAGGGAGGGTTTTATTTTTCAGAACAGGAAATTTTGCCTATTGTTTGCTGGAGATTTGATTGATTTTGGGGTATTTCAGCAGTTACTTTATGGTTTGTTCGTATGTAAATGCTTATGAAGCACTGGTGGCGGAGCAGAGGTTCAAACGTGGGCTAGAGCTCCACATTCAGCAGGGAAAGTGTACCTAGCCTTGTTCCAACCCCCCCGACCAAGACTGCAGCTCATGTAGTTAACACAGATCCTCAATTTCCCCCTTCTCCAAGCCTGGTTACCTTCTGGTATTCCAGCTTCTTGCTGAAGGTCAACAGTCCTCACTGGCTTGTTCAGGTGGTCCTCCACCATAGGACCTGAGATTCTTCTTGCAGAGGAGCATAAGACCTCTGCAGCCTCTGCAGTGGACATTACTGAGGTCTGCAGAGCAGTACCTGGTACATTTGCTTGTTGCTTCTATAGTTTGACTCAGTCCAGTGCCAATGGGTATTAAAAAATGAGGAGGCTCCTTGGGCTTAGGATGAAGTTTGTGTTATTTATTATACTACTCACATATAAACCAGCCATCTCTCGCCAGGTACTCTTGTCCCGTTTGTCTCAATGACACCTTCTGCTCTGCTCTACAGATATCTGACTTTTATTCCTAGCTTCAGAATTAGACTTGGAAGAAAGCCAGTATATTAAGTGGCCAGATTTTGTCTCATGCATGCACTAAAGCAATTGGGGATGGGATGCAGAGGAGAGGAAACAAATCAAGACCTCTCCATCATCATAGTCCTATGATAAGGCAAGCTCAGAAGAGAGGGCAGGCAGCAACTTGAACTGCTACATCTGGCTGCTAACCAGAAGTAGCAGACATTGTGAAGATGCATGTGCCTGCTTAAGGACATCTGTATTGAAATTTCCAACTCATGCCGTATTTAACGGGTATTAGATGGCTCCCACTTTTCAATCACACTTTCTGGGCCTGTTCCACAGACATGCTCTGTTTTCGGTGGGGTACCAGAATTCAACATCTTCTTCCCACTTGGCATCTCACATTCTTTTTCTCTTCCTTCTCCTAACAGGGCACCCTCCAGAAGTTTGTAGATGACCTCTTTGAGACCATCTTCAGCACTGCTCATCGGGGCAGTGCGCTCCCCCTCGCTATCAAATACATGTTCGACTTCCTGGATGAGCAGGCTGACAAGCACAACATCCATGACCCCCACGTGCGGCACACCTGGAAGAGCAATTGGTGAGTGAGACATCCCAGTATAGCCCAGCACCACGCTCTGGACTGGAAGGACAGTAGAGGGACATGTGGTTTGGGATGTGGCTCCTGCAGGAGCTGAGGAGCCTGGTGTAGGGTTCAGAGCACCACGCTTAGTCTTCCCAAGCCGATGGGGAAGTGAGAAGACCCTAGAATCTAAAGGATGCTCTCAAGGATGAAGTGCTTTGGCTAAACGGGTCCCAGTTTGGCCTGGATTACATGGGAATGGCAGGATTTATGAGAGACCTCGTGGAGAAGATGGCGAAGTGTTTAACTGTTGCAGTGCCCAGACCCATAGGAATATCTAGGGGAGGATGGGAGAGGATTTTGCACCGCTGTCTTCATCTAGATGAAGTGCTTGAATTCTGAGTATAGTCAGTGAGATGCTTGAGCTGCAGTGTTTGCCTACACATGGTCAATACCTATATTAAGGTGTCCCAGACATCCACAGGGGATGTGGAGCATCCACAGGAGACTTGTACCCTCCTGGGCTGGCAGCTGGAAGCCAGGAGAGCATCTCAAATTGTGCTAAGTGCTTAAAGGCTCTGGAGCTAGATGTGAGCAAGTGACAGTCTGACATCAGCCCCCAGCCCTAGCTGCCAGGCAGCAGCCTCTCTTCATACATGCAATGGGACAGCCCAGAAAAGCCAGGATCAATGGCAAGAAAAGATCTCTGCAGCTCCTCTCTGCTGAGCCTCCCTGTTGGAAAGATTCCCCTGGGGCATGGCTCCCTCCCCTTCTCCTGTGCAAATACAGGGACTATAAAAGGAACAGCAGAGGAGAGCCATGGGGCTCCCAGCTCATGCATTTTTTCCTTTTACCAGCCATGCTGATGGCAGATCATCCCAGCGCAGTGACATAAAAAAAGAAACCCCATGCACCAAAGAGGCTTTCAACTAATGAAACATTAGCATATTATTAACATTATCTGCGGCACTAATCTAAGGCTGATTGCAGCCACTCAGACTAAATGAGCAGGAGGTTTATTTAAGGGGAGGGAGGGAAAGGCAGAGTGTGTGTGTATGAGGGAAAAGGGGCAGTATGAAGAAATCTGTTCAATCAGATTAAATTAACTCAAAGTCACATCATGGGCTTCATTATTCCCAGCTAGGGACATCATCCCTCTCAGCCCCTTCTGTGTCTGTACACACATGCATGTACTCTCTGCTCCACCTCACTGCTGCGTTTGCCATCCAAACACCTGCAGAAGTTCTGCGTGGTTCATTCATCCACCTCATCCTCCAGCCAATCACAGAATCATAGAATGGTTTGGGTTGGAAAGGACCTTAAGATCATCCAGTTCCAACCCTCTGCCATGGACAGGGACACCTCTCACTAAACCGTGTCACCCAAGACTCCGTCCAGCCTGGCCTTGAACACTGCCAGGGATGGAGCATTCACCACTTTGCGCAACCTGTGCCAGTGCCTCAGCACCCTCACAGGGAAGAACTTCTGCCTTATATCTAACCTGAACTTCCCCTGTTTCAGTTTGAACCCATCACCCCTTGTCCTATCACT
The DNA here is from genome assembly GCA_009867235.2 of Psittacus erithacus. Lineage (NCBI taxonomy): Eukaryota > Metazoa > Chordata > Aves > Psittaciformes > Psittacidae > Psittacus > Psittacus erithacus. Next base: position 13,408 of record WYDI02005242.1, on the reverse strand, counting down.
ACAGTCCCTGATGAAAAGCCCCTCTCCGGCACCCTTGCAGCCCCCTTCAGACACTGGAAGCTGCTCTGAGGTCTCCATGCAGCTTCTCTTCTCCAGGCTGAACAGCCTGAATTGATGAACCTCCATCCCCAGCCTCAAATGTTCCCCTCACCCTCAACTCCATCAACTCATTGCCAGCACCTCCCACGTCTGAGTCTGGCTGATAGGATTACCTGTGTGAAGCTTTCCTTACATTCCTTCTGTGATTTTCCTGGCTCAGGAGAACACACAGTGGTTTAGGAGGGAAAACGTGGTGTTGTCCCTCTGTCAAGACATGTTAAACTGCCTGCTGTTACCCAAAATGTATCAGACTTGGAGGTGAATTCTTCATGGTGCTGCAAACACATGGGGGCAATGAGTAAAGGGAAGGAACTGAGAAACTGGGGAGTTTAGCCTGAGCATCAGGTGGGTTTGTTAAGCTGAAGAATAACTTCCTCTTGGGAAAAGTGCAGACACTGAAGGGAGACTTAACAACACTGAAGGTAGACTTAACAATCTACCTGTCAGACAGAGAAGAGTTTCACTCTGATCAGTGACACATCTCATTTCCTAGGCCATGATCAGACGAATGCATTTGCCCTGACAAAAAGGCTCTAGGCGAAAGCTGGAAGTAGATACCTCAGGGCATCTCGTACAAATGAACTGCTCTTTTGAGAAAAAGGAGGGAAAATAAGGCTTTGGATTGCAGTTGAAATAACATTTCCTTGGTTAGGGCAGATACATTTTCATTTCAAAGGTTGCAGTACTTATTTCCCAGTTCCTTTTTTGACTTGAGGCAACAGGGTTTTCCCTATCACTTAATGACTGCCTCATGCTGGGATCGTATCTGGACTTGGGCTTAAGCTGTGAAGTGTGATAGTACATAGTGTCCACAGCAGAGAGTGCATACCGTTAACACTCCTAGTCTCAACTTGAGAGCTCTATTACCTGTTTTCCCATGGGGTTGCTAAGAGGGCTAAAAGCTAAGTCTCGCAATGACAGAAGTTCACCATAAGTTTTGCAGATCCAGTGTTTGATGAAGCAGTCCGACAAGTGCGTCCTTACATTACAACCTATTGTAGAGAATCTAGGAGTAATTTTCATTACCCCAACAACAATCCCATTAGTTTGTATGAAACTTCAGTAAGATGGCATTAAGACTGACAAAGTCTGATTTCTAAGGATAACAGGGACAAAAGTCACCCTAAGGTGATTCCATTGCCATCCTCAGAGTTCTTTAGGGGAGGAATATATCGTATATCAGAGCTTATCCCAGAATCCTTATCTCCATACCATGACCTTTGATTCCCATCTACCATTCACCATTGCAACCTCACATAAAGCCTGTGAACTATGGCACTGACTGACTCACCTTTCCCACCTCTCTCACAGCCTGCCATTACGGTTCTGGGTGAACATGATCAAGAACCCACAGTTCGTCTTTGACATCCACAAGAACAGCATCACAGATGCCTGCCTCTCCGTAGTGGCTCAGACTTTCATGGACTCCTGTTCAACCTCAGAGCACCGGCTGGGCAAAGACTCACCCTCCAACAAGCTTCTCTATGCCAAGGACATCCCCAGCTACAAGAAGTGGGTGGAAAGGTGAGTTTAGCTCTAGGAACAGGAATGCCATAAGCAAGTGGTACAATGAGGCCCTGCTTCATGGATGGAGGTAGGAGGCATCATAAGTATTGCTTTTGGTAGCTGCTTCTGGGTGTTTTCTCTTTGGTTATTGCCTAAGTAGAAAGCTTGTTGTTAGCTTTTTATTCCCATGCCCCTTGCAGCAGAGATGGAAATTTAATTAGAGGTGTGAACTGAAGGTGTTTGCTGTCATTGTTTCTCTTGAGGAGAAACTGTTGAGAAGTGATAGAGGGAGGAAGGAAGGAGAGGTGATCTCTTTGAGCACTGTGAAATACAGTTACTGCTAAGTCTTTCCACACAGACCAGAAGTGGTTTGTTGTTCTCAGCATCGTTGTCGCAGTCTTCACACTGTCTAGATCCCAAGGGTCATAGAATTATCTCCCCTTATTCCAAGCCCAGTATCTTTCCTTGAAGGCTCTTCTATGCATTGAAAGAGATGTGGTAAGATTGACAGCCTGGTGCATGAAGCTCTGCAGGTATTTTCTGAAAGGTCAGAGGTCTTTCCAAGCATTTAATCCACATCTGCAAGACCTGGAGCCACAGGTCAATGTTCTGTTCAATCTACTGCACTGAAGGTCAGTGCCTGCCAAAGCTTCTCTACAGGGAATGCAACCAAAACAACTGTTCCTGCAGCACGCAGGGGCTTTAGTTTGTCTATGATTTCCCGCAGGACAAACGGATAGCGCATCTTGCACTCCATTCAGCAGGAGCCTGTCTGCTGGAGCAAGCCTTACAGAAGTTGATCTGTGCTTTGTTTTCCAATATGCTATACTTTACTTGGTGTTATTGACAGGTTTGGGAGCTGCACAGATGGAGTATTACTACTACTCTGTAAATAGCAAGATGGGTTTATCTAACAGATTATTCCTATGCAATGCAATCCAGTTTTAAGCAATGATTTGTCTGGATAACTTCACAGGCGCTGTCTCTTGATGCCATGTCATGCGGGTTATATGAGACCTCTGTTACTGTAGGACGCTGCTGTCAACCACTGTATTTCCTTTGGTGGGGATGATTTTCTCTTACCTTGTGAAAGGAGAGGATGGCTGATCAAAGAGCTCTGTCCCCTACTCAGCATGAGGTGACATTCTCACAATGATGCTCCCCCTGCTCTCTGATTTGTCTGGACAATTATATTTAGAGGTGGTTAAACACCTCTGAAAATGTAGTTTCCAGGCAACCTGTAAGGCTCTTAATACCTTGCTTAATTATGACCTACTTCTGGTACTGTGTCCAAGTTTCTTACTATGTTTTGAGGTTGATTGCCAGGTTGACCTGGGTAGAGGAAAAGAGATGTCTGAGATTCATTGAGAAAACAAGCTTGCACCAGCAGTACAAAGTCATACTCTAGTGATTCTTTAGCAACCTTGTGTGCAGTGGGTGGTTGGTTTCTGTGGACAAATATTTTGCTTTACATATGATCCCTGTTGATTTTTATCTTTGGAGATGGTACATTTGGGTGACAAACTGAGGTACATAGGTGGAGAGCAGGGTTTCTTTCTGGGTGAACAAATGGATGCAGTTTCCATTTTATTATTCCAGTATTGATTTCACTTTGTGACTTCTGGGACCTAAATCCTCTTTGTCCAGTGATCTTCAGCAATAGATGCTGTATTTCCCTGGAAGTTTTCCCAAACAATGGGATTTGCAAATGAGGTACGAAACACCTCCTGCTGCGAGTAAGCAGCACTGGATTTCTGTCCCCAGCTTGTGCTGGGTTTTTATCTGCACTGATATCTGACAACTTGCACTGAAGGCCAAGGGGAGGATGTGGGGTTTGGAATATGGCTAGAGTTTCTGCTCTGCCTATGTTCTTGTGTGTCAGTTCCACTGACTCAAGGCAGTGGCACCTGGATGCTGTGGTAGATCAAAGGAAAAAACACATCAAGAATGAATAAAATATAAATTCAGTTCAAGCCTGAGTTAATAAATTCCTTTTCTCCATTCTGCATCTCTGCTTTGAGGGAGTTACTCCAAATCCAAAGGCTTCTAATGCTGGTTGGAGCTATTTCTGCAGTCAGTATCAGCTGGAGATGGCATCCTTCAAGACCACTAGACTTCTTCAAAGAGCAAATCATAAGATAAAAAGATCTTCAGTCGGGGAGTTTAAGAAGTGGTTGAGTAAATCAGAAGAACCTGAAATCAAATGAACTTCTTTGATGAAGGTGAAACTGTAAGAGGGCAATTAGGCAGTGGTAGATTGTAATCCAACTTGAAGGCACTCTGGAGTAAAGACAAGCTTCTGACTTCTAACAGGTCTGTTGCAATGGTAGCTTAGCTGGGTTACTGCAGCCCTTTGCCGTGCTGGTTTCTCACTGTGAAGTGTGCCTTTAGTACTTACAAAACTCAGCACAGGGAATGACCTTGCTATAAGAAGCAGGCATGGGTGAAAGTACATTCCTCCAGTCAAAGGCTGGTTTTTCTGCTCCTTAGATCGTGACTATACATTGGAAAGGGAATAGCTGCAGATTCTGGCCTGACCAATGGTCTACATCTACATAGTAGTCAACTGGGAGTTTGATTTCCACAGCACTTTTTAACACTATTGGAAGGAGAGGTGGGCTGCCTGCTGAAACAATCCCGCTGAGAAATCCTGCCTTCTGTGCAAAACCAGGTTCAGCATTCAAATTACATCCCCAGGGCTCTTTCACTGGGCAGACGCAGTGGTTAAAAGTATGGAAGTGCAGCACAGCTTGGGGTTCCTGGGGCAGACGATGAGTCCTGACTGAGGCAGGAGAATTAACCCAGGAAATGGGGACAGGCTATTTGGCTTTTGTTGAAGCCATGAAGAGTCAGGCTATAGTTCTAAAACAAAGTGGAGGCTTTTCAATTATCATTATATGAGGCTATTGAAAAAAAGAGGAAAAGAATGGGAACGGTAGACCAGATTCTCATCTGACTTTGGTTAGTAAAACTCTATAGGCTTTGCTGAATTTACATAAGAGCAGCCTCAGATCTGCATCTTTTCAAGTTTACTTCAAATGTCCCCTTTGAGCCTAGAAATCTGGAGAACTTGGGAGCATTTGATGCAATCCCCAAGCAATACAAAGAGGAGCCTGTTCTAATTGGACAGTCTCATTAGCATTCAACACCACACTGAAAAGATGACAAAGGGCTGTGGCTGACCTTTCATTTCTCTCCATGCTGCCAAGCTTATGATAACACTTGTTTGAACTTCATTAACACCATTTAATTGCCTGCATCACAATCAATACGCTGTTTCCCTACCAAAGCCTGGCATGGAGTCGGGGATGTGGGAGACTGAAAAGGGGCAGAGCACAAAAAGCAGAAGCCAAAGAGTTTTTTTCCTTTGCACACTGGTGCCCAAAATACCTGCAGTGCTGCAAGGAGATGAACTGGTGCTTTTTTCTCAACCCTGCAGAGACTTGGTCTCCTTTTGGCTGCTTATTATGCATTAAAAATAGCCCCTCAAAGAAAAGCTGAAAGTCAATGGAGACATTGCAAGTGTTCTTAACACCCTGACAGCCTTCCAATGAAGACCTTTCAAAATAGGTTTGCTATGTTTGGGACTAAAAGAGGTTTAAAGTGACGTGACCTGTGAGATTCAAAATTAGAACACCTGCAGTTTATTATGTTAACCTGGGTACAAATGCTATGTCACCTCGCTGTTGGTACCCAGGCCGTGGGTCCATGATCTGTTTCCTTTCATGAAGAATCTAGGGAGGCATAAGCCTGTAGATGCCAAGGTCTTAATCTGTTAGAAAATGCTATGAGAGTGTGTTTGGAGTACACAAAATAGATGGTCTGTACCCATTTGTGATCTAACCTGCATAACTTGTCAGCCTGTGGTTTTTGGACTCTGTAGTCAATAGATGGTCTCTTCCAGTGCAGTGCGTGTGGTATCTGTTGGATGCTTTGCAGCTAGCTTTGGAAAGAAAGACACATTGGACTAGTTTAGTACAATAAAGATTACAAGCTGCATGTACCCTAACATTACACGTTATTGAGGTTTTAAACAGAAATGCTGGAATGATTCCAAGGGCTTTAAAAGAGAGCATCAAATGGCAGGTGCAGATCCTGGCTCTACTTTAAAACATGCAGTTTTCTGTGTCTCCCTTCCCTGTCAGAAAGGAACTCAAGATGCTGCAAACCAAGGGTCAAGCTAGAGGGGTGTTGTCAGTAGAGATAATAAAAAGCAGTGCTGGAAGGGGCCTCAGGAGGTCAACCCTAGCAGCTCCTGCCTCAGGGCAGGATCAGCTCTGTCTACAGTCTTCCTGACAGATGCTTGTCTACCCCTTTCTTAAAGGCCTCCAACAACAGAGCCTCTGCTGTCCTCAGGCAATCCCTTCCTGCACTTCCCTGTCCTTCCCATCAGAGTGTTTTCCCTGATGGCCATCCAAAATCTCCCTAGCTGTAATTAAGGTCCATGCCATCTCATTGCATGCCCAGGGGCAGTGGGTACAGCTCATTCCGTCCCTGCTGCTGCTTTGGGTGTTATCTGAAGACTATTTGTCTTCCTTCACTTTTAGTCTCCAAAAAGATCCCAATGTTTTCTCATCACAGTAACATGCATAACTTACATAGTGGAGTTTTCAGCAGGGATGAAAATGTGTCTATACACAGAGTGTACAGCCTCAGACCCACGTATCTTCTGCACTGAGACGATGCTGGATGGTTTCTTCTCCCAGAGAAACTACCTGTGCACCAATTCACTCTTCAGCCATTGACTCAGTGCTGTTCACCCATACTTTATCTTTTATTCTGAGATGAATGGAAACAGCAGCAGGAAAAGCCATGCACATGCAAAATAAAATCATTATCCTCATTAGGGGATGCATACACAGAATTGTTCCCTCAATCACTGCAAGGCAAATCTGTGGAAGAATGGGTCTTTGGCTAACTTTGGGGCTGGTGGTCTTTGCTTAGCTGTCATGCCATTACTGCCAACATTCAGTGCCCAACAGCCTGGCCTTGAATCTCTGTTGTCTGGGCTAACAGAGTCTTACAGCTGCCTGTAGCTGAATCATAGAATCCCAGACTAGTTTGGGTTGGATGAGACCCTAAAGCTTGTCCAGTTCCAACCCCTGCCACGGGCAGGGACACCTTCCACTAGAGCAGCTTGCTCCAATCCCCTGTGTCCAGCCTGGCCTTGAACACTGCCAGCGATGGGGCCGCCACAGCTTCTCTGGGCACCCTGTGCCAGCGCCTCAGCACCCTCAGCACAAACACGAACTGCAGCTCAGATGTCTGCCAGGAATACAATACTGCCATGCCGTGCCAATAGAAGAGCTGACTGCATGTCCTTGCATTGCCAGACTTCATCCCATAAAGAGCTTGCCACGGGGCTGCTCCCAAGCTTTCCTTCAGTCCTTCTCTGCTATAGTAGTCCCCCGCATCACTTTTATGCATCTCTTCCTCCTTGACTGGTCCAGATACAGCCGGCTATTGCATAACCCTAATTATGTTATTGCTGTAACTGCGTCTGCCGTCTGCAGCACATGGATTCGTTACAAGCTTTTCATATGCTAAAATGATTATTAATGAGTGCAGTCCCAACCCAGCGACGGCACAACAGCCATGACAAAAAGATCTTTTGGAAGGCAATTAGCTCCATGCTAAGCTGCCTAAACCACAGCAGTGCTGGAATATTTCAGACTGGAGAGGAAGCACTGGCAATGTGGCTTTTCTCTTCTGATGAGTTAATGAGTTACTGAGTGGCAGCAGGCACAGTTGGTCTTGTGAGACAGCTCCACTAAGGAACATTCAGTGCAGCCCTGCAGAGAAGGACTTGGGGGTGTTGGGCAATGAGAAAATGAACATGAGCAGGCTTCAGTGTGCACTCGCAGCCCAGACAGCCAACCGTATCCTGGGCTGCATCCAAAGGAGCGTGACCAGCACGTCCTGAAGGAGGTGATCCTGCCCCTCTGCTCTGCTCTTGTGAGCTCTCACTTGGAGCATTGTGTGCAATTCTGGTATCCTCAGCATAAAAAGGACATGGAACTGTTGGAACACATCAAGAGGAGGCCACGAGGATGCTCAGGGAACTGGAGCACCTCCCGTATGAAGACAGGCTGAGAAAGTTGGGGCTGTTCAGCCTGGAGAAGAGAAGGCTGCATGGAGGCCTCAGAGCAGCCTTGCAGTATCTGAAGGGGGGCTATAAGGATGCTAGGGAGGGACTTTTCATCAGGGACTGTAGAGATAGGACAAGGAGTGATGGCTTCAAACTTAAACAGGAGAAGTTCAGGTTAGACATAAGGAAGAAGTTCTTTACTGTAAGGGTGGTGCGGCACTGGAATGAGTTGCCCAGAGAAGTGGTGAATGCTCCATCCCTGGCACTGTTCGAGGCAAGGTTGGAAAGAGCCTTGGGCAACATGGTCTAGTGTGAGGCATCCCTGCCCATGGCAGGGGTTTGCAACTGGATGATCTCAAGGTCCTTTCCAAGCCAAACCATTCTATGATTCTATGATTCTGTGTTTTCTTGGTTGGTACAAGAGGCAGGAGCATTTATCCCTGGCTAAACAGAGGGTAAGTGTATTCCCAGGTCACTGTTCTATTGCTTACCTTAAGAAACAAAACAACACCAAGCAAAGACAACCCAAGGAAAGAGGAGAATATGAAAGGAATATGGACAATTATCTTTTGAGAAAAAGAGGTAGCACTACTAGGTACTGTCCCATCCAAAATCCTTCACCATACAACAGTGGCAGGGGATGTTCTAATGTGCTCTCCCATTCAAGCCAGGCTGGGGTGAGTTGCTGTGCTAATGATATGTTGGCTTGAACTTTGACTTGAACTGTAAATAAACATATTCTTTGTGGTTTTTAGGTTAAATAATTTATTAGGTTTAAATAATTGGCTTCCATTTCTTGATATCGTGTGAAATCCATCTGAGGATCTGAGCTAAGAGGGCTCAGAGAGATTGCAGGAGGTGGGCCTATTTAGTTTAGAGAAGACTGAAAGGGGGTTTCAGTGCATATAAATATACTCAGTGGTGCTCAGCAATGGGACGGCCATAAACTAAAACAGAAGTTTAATCTCAACATGGGAAAGAACTTGTTTACGTTGAGGGTGGCAGAGCACTGGAACAGACTGCTCAGGAGGGTCATGGAGTCTTCTTCTATGAAGAAATTCAAAACCTGCATAACCTGCTCTAGGTGGCCCTGCCTTGGCAGGGAGTTGGACTAGATGATCTCCAGAGGTCCCTTCCAACCAGAACAATTCTGTGATTCTGTGATACCTGTGAAGTCACATCATAAGGAATAATCCTCACACCCTCTGAGTTGCTGAGTGACTGATTTATCCAAGTTTCCCAGGGTTTTTATTGCTTCTGAAGTCTAATTGAACATATTTCCTGACATATGAGAAAATGAACAGCCTTAAGGTAAGAATCATTAAGGTAAGAACTCAGGCTCCTCCTGGAAACTCAAGGGGAAACTCGAGCACATAAGGCAGGATCTTTTGGTATGCATCCAAGAATCTTCTGGAAACAGCTGGGAAAGGATCCACTGGAAATAATCAAAGCTGCAGTACAGAAGAAGTAGCAAACCTGCAGCACCAGGCCAGCAAGTGGTGCACATCTGACCAAGAAGCCATCATCTTCTACTTTGAACTCCCGGTTTGGAACCTTTGGAGGCAAGCTAAAATGGATTTGCTGCTTTGTTACCTTTCTGTCTCATTCAGAGGGAACCTGGCTTAGTCTTGTGTTCCCAGCCTCCTTCTGGCTCATTCAGCCTCTGGGGCTGTGGAAGTGTGAATCCAAGATCTGTCCATGTCTCAAGTGAGATCTGGTGGCCCTCTTCTCACAGCATCAGTGTGGTGAAAGAGCATCTTTCTCCCTCTGCATTGCCTTGCAGCTCCTCTATGGTATAATTGAGAAGGGAAGTGGCACACAGGCCGCCTTGCAAATGCTGGCAGTGAAAATGTAAAGCCCTCTGGGCTTTCGTGACAGCCTCACAGTGGGTTTGAAGGCATTTGGGGCATGCAAATGGCAGAGAGGCCCTAAGTCCCTCTGAGGATCGGTGCTCATATAGAAGGTAAATAAAGATACAGCAGGGATGTTGTCATCTCCCTACTAGGGTGATTTAATATACACATTCATCATTTCTTTAAATAGCCCAGTGATGGCTTCATTAGAAACATTTCAGTATAAATAAGTCATTTGGCCATGGTGGAGTTCTGATTGAAGGGTATTATGTCTTCTCCTTATACCAGCAGCTAGGTTTGATTGTTGTACATGCTTTTTCCCCCTTCTTCTTCTTACATTTTATTCCTGGAATACGCTTCCACAATACTTTGGTTTGCTGTCCTAATAAGAAATGTCTGCTCAGGTGTATGATGCCCAGGGAATTGAGTCCAGAGGAGACCAAGGTGCTTTGGTACAGTGGTGCAGTGGTGGGTAATGGCATGAACCCAGAATACTGAGATCACAACTTGAGAGTCTGTCATGACTGGATAGACTTCCAAACTCTGAAACTCAGATTCCTGCATCCTTTCTTCACTCTAGGGAGCATTATGTGTTGTTTTCTGTTGTTCAGGTGAGTCATGAGAGTGTTTTTCTGCTGGGAAAATATCTCTGTGGGGCTGGAAAGGGACTGAGGGGCTTTCAGACCCTTGTGAGTAACTTAGGAGAGCATTGCTATAAGGTAAAAGGGAGACAGTACACACTTGGAGAAGCAGATGGTGCTTGTGTCTGTGTTCCACCCTTTGGAAGCAACCTACCCCTATACCCACGCTCCTGCTACCATTTGATGACTGGTTGTACCAGAGGGGAAAAGCAGAATTGCAACAGGTTGTCAGAGCCAGGCCAGCAAGTACAACACAGGAACTCTGCTTTCCTCTACTGGCCTCATTCATTTTTGCTATGATGTAATCCCCTTCACTTTTCATTCCACCCAGCAGGAGGGTACCTATGCAATATTCATGAGAAGCTGGGCTCTTCTCCATGGGCTCTTCTCAAGTACCATAAATCAGTGCATTTCACTGCATTGCAGGCTGTTTCCCCCGACAAGTTTATGAACTGTGCTGGTTGCACACGGATGTAGTTTTCTTTGGGTGCCAAGGCACACTTTGCTTTTTGGCTGTAAGACTCCTTGTTTCCCAGCAGTGTGCTTTACCTCTGGGGAATCAGCAATAGCACTGTCATGGATACCACTGATATCCATGGTTTTGTCCAGCTGCTGGTGCTGTGACCTATCTGAGAGTTCCTGAGAGTGGCCAAGGGCTAGGAATACTTATTCATCCTGATCATCATCTTCTCTTGAATGTAGTTCTGCAGGACAAGTCCTCACAGGATTTCTGGATGCCTGCTTTACTCATAGACAACTGTTCAGATTCACCTGGGGATTGAGGGTTAGGCAGAGCGTAAAGCAAAATCAAGCCCAGACCACTCAGTGATAAGTGATAATGGAATGGGCAATATTTAGACCATGGGACTGAGTTAAATTAGGACTTTTTGATGGTCCTAAGCCCAGAAGATAAGCTGCTAGGCCTCCAGGGACAGTGATGTTGTGCATACTGGGAGTTACAGCAAAGTTAATAAGGTTTGCATGAGTTTTTATGATTAGCCAGAGCCTAGCTTTGGAAGCAGGCAGGCAGGAAACCTTTAAGGGAGAAGGACCTCTGCCTTCTATGCCTTTATCTCCCAAGGATTACACCACACTCCCCTGCAAAACCAGGATAACAACTGACACAACCCATTGCAATAAATCAGTATGGGAGTGAATGACCAAAACCAGAGTCTTCTGGTGTGGAGGGATTTCCTCCCCGCACTCTTGCACTGCGCTCCTTCCATCAGAGACTCAGCAGCTGCTTGTCCCACTCCGTAACAGCGAGCGTTTTCCCACTTGCCTGTCTGAAGGATCTTTATCATCGAGCACTTCAGTGTCCTGTTTGCAGTGAAAAGCAGCCTCCATCTCAGCAGGTGTCTCAGCGCTGTTTACAGGGCACCTGTCAGTTCTTTTGGCTCCCTGTCCCCTCTGCCTCCTAATTATAAAACTGTGGATTGCTGCAGCTAAGGGGGGGGGAGGGGGGCGTTCTTCTTTTTTTTTTCTTTCTTTCTTTTTTTTTTTCTTTGTGCACAAAATGTCAAATTGCAGGAATTAAAAATGTAAATGATGGTGTCTAATTAACCAGTTGACAGCAGAGCACAGCTGCGACTGACAGTGACTGATTACCTTCTGCAAACCTTGTCCTCCAAGACCTGCCTTACCCCGGGGGGGACAAAGGACATCATGGAAAATAGCAACTTCCTTAAAGAGATATTACTCTGCTGATGAAACCTGATGGGCAATGGTTTTGTAGGATCTCTATCTTATGGATAATGTATCCTTTTATCCTCTTGATCCTCTTGATCTTAAGGGATCCTCTTGAGCTTAAGGGGTCCTCTTGAGCTAAAGGAGAATGGCATTAACTCTTAAGGAAAGCAGTTTTTCCCCAGTCAGAGTAGAGATGGGAGTGTTGAATCCTGTTGCCTCAAACTGACAGCTTAAAATCTGGGGCAACAGGTTGATGCTGAGCAGCAGGTAAGTTGCTGAGATAGACTGGATTCAGTATGAGAGGTGGATGATGTTAGCAGTGGATGGAGGTGAGCTAGTGTGAATAGTGCAAGCAAGCATGCAAGGGGTTTATCTGTCTACTGGTGTGAAACCCTGAGCTCTCAATGGGCAGCAAGATCAGTAGAACTTCTCTGTGGGATCAGAGGAAGGGCTCAAAGTCCTTGAAGTCCTGACAAAGGAATCCAGCATCAATAGGTACTGCCTACTGCTTTGAATGGCATGGGGAAGGTTTACAGGATGCTCTTTGGGACTGCAGTCTCAGAATAGGTTTGTGAATATAACACAGGGTTGACTGAATACAACAGTCATCTCCCTTGCTGTAAAAGAAGAGCATGACCACATACATCACTGATGCACCAAGAAACCCTGTGAGCCCTAAGTGTGCTCTTTGGGTACCTCTGCCCATGGCAGGGTGTTGTACCTGGATGACCTTTAAGGTCCTTTCCAGCCCAAAACATTCTATGATTCTATGATACAATGATTCCATGATTCACCTTATTGTTGCTGGCTTTAATTCCCTACTGCATTCCCTCAAAATGCACCCATATTTCTCTCTCAGGTACTATTCAGACATCGCCAAAATGCCAGCAATCAGTGACCAGGACATGAATGCATACCTGGCTGAGCAGTCTCGCATGCATATGAATGAGTTCAACACCATGAGTGCACTCTCGGAGATATACTCCTACGTTGGCAAGTATAGCGAAGAGGTAAGAGCAGCTGTGCAGGACCATGGGACATCACACCCATTCCCGGAGCCCAGCATGTGTCACAGATACCTATCTTCATCCTTGCTATGGGGATGATGTATTTAAGGAATGAAAAGCAAGGCCTGGAGTCTGGAAAAAGATGATTTGGGATTATTTGTCTCCCCAGTACTCTTTCACCTGGATCCCTGTCATTTTTGTCTCCTGTTATTAGCTTGCAATAGTTGATGATCAGATGTTTGCTTGCTACAGAGGAGCCCTTCATGAGCTCTGCACCACATGTAACCGGGAGTTATTTGAGCATATGTGCCTACTGCTATTTCAGATACCCTAAAGAACTCAAGAATGGTCCAGCAAGCATGATACACTACTTAAATGTGACCTACCTGATTCTGTGCGTCGAAGGTGCAGTTAGACCACTTATGGCATCTCAAGTACAGGTTTTGGAGAGATTGAGATGAGCTCTTAGGCAGAAGTTCTTCCCTGTGAGGGTGCTGAGGCGCTGGCACAGGGTGCCCAGGGAAG